>JAMKCH010065253.1:0-11650 GCA_023653785.1 Ophioderma brevispina | reverse complement strand
GGGGCCCCTGTAACCCCCGTTCAGGCTTTCCGGTTTGCTCCCCGGTTTTTTGTCAAGCCATTTGGCTTTGTGCAGTTCACACATCAAGAAAAAAATGGTCTGTAAGAACACTACTTGATGACAATTTTTGCATCAACGGCCCGTAAGTGGGCCCGAACCGTGCGCCGTTTGTTGTATTGTTTTACTCGCTCACTATGCTTCCACGGACTCCGACTACAAGCAAAACATGTCTTTCTTCACTATTCAAACACCCCCCCCCCCCTGACAAATGTCTAGCGACGGCCCCCTGAACCTCACTGGCAACCCACACTTTACCAGCCTCCTCCCCCAACCAGTCCCAACTAACCAGCACAACCTAAAACCCTAGAACCCGAGAACCGCTAATTCTAGTTTAGGTGCTTACAAAAATAGTCCTCACAAGAAAATTAGGAGCATGGCAGCATTTCGTCATGTTTTTAATGAAAGATTTTGATTATGGATTATTTGAAGACTCGCAAAAATTGAGGAAAAAAATTTCATCTTTGGTCGAAATCCACCCAAAATTTTACGGAATTGGTCAAAAATAAAAAATGCGATTGTAACAAATGTTCAAGGCCCAACCCTGTGTGTTGATTAAACGTTTGTAAGGGCCGCAATTGTTTTATGTTGAATCTTGTTTCGTTGCCCTTTTTAGCTCTTTTTTGTTTTAGGTTTTGTTACTTTTGTGCACAATTTTCCATTTTTTTTTTTCCAAAGTTGGGACTATTTTGGGTTATTGGTGTTTTTAATTTTTTATTTTAGGTGTAATATGCTTGTGTGCCTAGTTGCTCACGAACCAAATAAATGGGCATGGTAAATGCTATGCTCACATTTTTTCATGTTCAATCTGGTGGCATTTGGTAAAACCATATTTCCTTATTCAATTTGGCCCTTCAGTTGGGTGCCTTCATTTGAGTTTTGCCTTCCGAGGTAATGGCACATTTGAAATTCATTGCGCCCCTCTATGGTTTTTCAAGTCTGATATTTTGCGTGGTAAATTTAAAAAATGGCTTTTACTAATACATAGCCCTCACCCAAATCAGCGCGGCTTATTTATGGGTAAAAAAATCAGTTTGATTTTTAAATCAATGACGTCGGCGTCATTAATGCAGCTGATGATGCGGAAAGGCGTGTTTATACAAACATGAGAACACACGCTAGAATTGATTCTCGCGGCTTGCATCTTGTTTTTTTTTCCGGTCCGTGAACCTAGGGTTTTTTTAACATCGTTGTTACGTGCCTATGTTAGTCATGTAATTGCACATTTATTTATTTTCGTTACTTCAAGCTTGGAAGTTTGCCTACAAATTTCCGGGGTTTGCGTTTAGCCTCTCTTTTTACATGTATGTCCCTATCCATTTTGGGCATGTTTAAAGGGGGCGTGTTCCGATCGTCTTTGGGACCCCATATTTACCGGAGTAGTATCGATTGTTTATATCAGATGAAAGGCCGTCATTTTTTCTGCTTGTCTCCTGAAATATTTGAGCCCTCGAATCCATTTCATTTTCAATTCATTCCCAAGATATAAACAAAAAAAACCGCCGTTTTAGTGTTTAACCACTTTATAAGCACGTATGAATAGGGCTATGCAACAAATGCATTATTGCGTCTACCATCAAAACCGCAAGTTTGTTTTCCCACGGTACTGATGGGGTGATGGTGCAAGTGCCAGGCTCTCAATCAAGTATAGAACCCAATTCACAGAGCTAATCAATTAGTATGAAAAGGCGTTCACGTTGTCTCCCTTTTAATTCAAATCCTCGTTCTTCATTTTGGTCATAGTCAAGTTCTTTTACTCTTTTTTTCGGTTGAATTTTTGAATTTCGGTTGTCATTTTGTATTTTTTTTTTCATTCACTTTTGCTTCTGGCATGTCTGTTTTTTTCTTTTATGTTTTAATTTGTTCTGCTTGCGCTTTTCTTTGTGCGTAAGTTTTTGCTTTATGCATGGGCCGTTGTAAATATGCCCGCTCTTATTCATAACGGTATTGTTTCTCAACTTTTTTTGTTTAAACCATAATTTCCTTTAAGGTGTGCTTTTTAGTCATTTCTTCCACATTCTCTTATTCCACCTGAACAAAATTCTTTAATCTTAGTCATTATGCTTTTTGTACTGTTAAGTTTTCCATATTACAGAATATAAGCAACCATCAACATTCGACCATCATTTCCATTGTAAAGGTGATCGACAAGCAATCGTAAGGTGGTGGAAGTCGTGCTTGGTGGCCGTCAATATTTTAAAACATTTAGTTAGCTTTCCAGTTGCTTATTTATTCTTTTCAATTAAATGTAAACTGGGCGTAAGCAATCCGTGCTTGTCTGAGGTTTGGTTCTGTACAAACGGATGGACAACTTTCGTTGGTTTCATTCCAGGTTTAGTGATGATTTAATTTCGTATTCAAGCATTGGCTCAATCAATCTTCAACCAAATAAATAAATTTATTCACGCCCCGGTTTAATCGCATATCTTGCAGTAAAAAAGGGCCAAAATGTACAGTGTCGGATTTAAGAGTTAACAGTGTTAGCAGTGCTGACGGGCCCCTATATTATTGCTTTAGGGCCTTCAGAAAAGCACTTTAGTGCAATTAATGTAAGGTGCGAACATTGCGTTAGTTGCATTGTCAATGAGCCTCAACCCATATAAGCTGCAGTCGGGCCCCTTTCTAAAGCCCCCCGACTAGCGATTGCTGAAATATAATTATTTTGTGTGAAATTAAATAGTCATCTAGAACTAAGTAGTTACTTAAAAATGCTCAATCCAAAGTTAGAGATGAACCGGTTTTTTCGTTTCATGAGTAAACAATTTATGCCAGTGATAAAGTGCCATAGGATACCGTGATTAGCAAAAATTCGGTCCGGAATTTTATAACAAAATTGTGTTTTTCTATATGAAGACTTCGTTTGAGTTTGTTTAGTTTATTTCACGCAGATTTAGTTATAGTGACATAGCATTAGTAATGCTAAAAAAACCAACCGTTTTGTTTGAAAATGGCGTGCTACCCCTCATCGTGAATCTCTGGCAGCCGTTAAGGGGTTTGACGTGTTAGTTGATCTACTCGATAAAATTTCCAGAATTCACCAATATTGGTATTTAAACAGGATGATTAGAATCTGAAATAATAAAACATGGGGGTCACCGACTTTGTTTTTCTGAGCGATTACCAAAACCAAAAAAGGTAATTGTTGTCACTTTTTTCGCACGCAAGTTCTATGGGAAAAGTCAACAATTGACGTTTGGAATCGCCTACAAAATCAAAATTCTCGATATAAATTTTGTATATTTCTAACTATGTTGAGGTTCCGATGTCGTTCTTCAAAAATTTGAAATAAAACAATAGGGTTCACCGACTTTACTTTTTCCCATTTACAACAATTTTTGAATATTTAAAAAAAATGGACACTTTTTTCAAATTGGGGACGTATTATTGGGCGGCAAGACAACTCCGCGCCACATTCGGCAGCGGCAAAAGCAGGGAAACCAGGCGTATCAGAGATGCGGATTTTAATAAACGCAAAACAACGCACAGTTATCGCGGTATCTGCGATTGATACCTCGAGCTCACAAACTAAAATTCTTCCATTGTCGATTGACTGCGGCTTAAAACAGAAATGCTGGAAGGTGGTAAAGCAGCTTGCTGCGTAACAAATCACCGTCAAACCCCTTAAAATCCTCACTGAAATATATTAATTGATGCATGTGTTAGTCACGCTTATGCTATGTAAATCAGAGTATAATGCATGAGTCGTGGATCATCGTCATTGCGGAATGCAGCAAAGAGAGTGAGGGTGTAACTGTTTCTTAAAGACACTTTATTGTTGCAATCAACAAGTCAAGTCTGTTAAAAGGACAATCTCTGACTCTGATGCTACGTTTATTTTAATGGTAGAACAATTCGGGGTAACACCTTGTTTTCAGTTGGCAATGTGTGGTAATTAGCTACATGCCGAATACTTGTAAGATCATACTAGGGTCAGACCTTCATTCACCCCCCCCGAATATTGTCCCTTAATGGTAATAAAAGGCATTCTAGGGTCATGTTAAATACATCTGGTTTGAATGAGAATTCCCATGCCAGGAAATACTAAGCTACCCAGTTTATAATAATTGGCATTTTTTGTAAACTTCTTTCTAATGCAGCTGTACGGGGTCCGTTCGCGAAACTCAGTCGTGAATCTTCGTGCATAATATTTCCTCGCCTGTGTGAGTCCATTATACAAAGCACTGTGCAGGCTAGTATAAAAGTTATTTATTGTAGTACTCATACGCATGAGTTCAGTGGCAACGCCACGGGTTGCGTTGCGTATGGGTCGCGAGCGGGCCCCTGGTCAATATTGTGTAGTAAATCTGCCAGACATTACTGTTACAAAGCTTGTACCTGTGTACCAAACTGGAAATATTTAGTCTGCTTATTATTTTAGATCAAGCTTTGGCGTCGTAAAAAATACATCAAGAAAGGTTTTTGTTTACCACAATGGTCATTGTAAACATCCAAAGTGTTATGTTTGGTATAGATTGCTTCCTTTAGTAGCCTTTTTCGGTGGAATTTTCCAGAAAAAGTTTGCAATATTTGTGCAAGTTGTGTCTCTTAATTTTATGGGCTAGTTTCAGTAACCCCTGAACAATGTTAACAATGCCATGAATATTGTCACCCGGCCTCGCAGATTTTGGAAGCGATAATACTGCATTTTTTTGTGGGTCCTTCTATTAAAAAAATGCTTGGTTTTAAAATTTAGCCATGTTAATTTAATTTTTGGCTGGTGCTGTGGTGTCGCTATGTTTACAAAATTATCAGTAGTAATTGGCACACATGTACTCTCTTAAAATGAAAAAAAAATAGCGTGAAAAACTCGACTTTGAATTTCGAGTTATTTTAAATTAACTTTAACGAGTGGCTTTTAGCTCTAAAAAGATAAGAGAACAATGCAACCCGACACACCTTCACTCTCGATTAACAGAGCTCACTCTCTTATCCGGGTGCTCCAAAAAATAGCCACTCATTCGTCGGCAGTGAAAAGCCCCACTTTGAAATTTAGTCGACCGGGTTTTTGCTCTACTAAAAGAGTGTGCAAATGCTCACTCTTTTTCGGAGTGAACTAATCAGAAACGTCGCAAATCGCGTGATTATTTTCGAACAACATGGCGCGACGAGTAAAGTGAGACCGTCAGCAACACGGTGAACGAAGTTGAAATAGTGACGAAATCATAGATATATTAACGGGTTGAGTATATTGTATGTGGCGGTCACAGTTCATAGCACTTACAGACTAAGTGTGGAGAAAGAAGCATGAATGTTATTATTACTGTATTATCCTGTTACATACGGTAGTCTGCGCCAGGCTCCGGCCAGGGCTAGGCTTTACACCATGTACGAAACGCACTAATCATTGCATGTCACGGGCATACATACCGTGATCTTACACATCACGCATGCCACAATCATGCAGTCTCATGCAATCATCCAATGAGCGCCACAAGTTCCTTCATGTCACGATGCTATGAATTATGACCTACACATACAAGATACTCACCAAACAAAACAAAACTCCTAAAGAATTATCACAACTCTATAGAGTGACTAGTTAACTCTAAAAAGGAGTCCAGTTCACTCTTCCTTAGAGTTATTTTGTTCACTCTTTTTTTGATTGGAATCTGCACTCTAAAAGACCTGCTTCACTCATCGGCGGGCCTCTTTTTTTTTCGGAGTGATGATTTCACTCTTTTAGAGCGGTTTTTTTACTTCTTTCGTTTAAGAGAGTACCTTTGTACGTTAGTCCCTTTCATTACTACATGATAATGCTTCCGGTGCCATGTTCAGAACGCACTTACAGTCTCCACTAGGTTCGCAAAAATGGTCAACATGGCTTCGGTATTGATTTTTGGGTGGTTAGTAAGCTTAGTTTTCAGAAGTTTTTTTACCATATTTTGGGTTCAATCAAAAAAAAAAGTTGTTAGAGAAATGTAAAACAAAAATGTTGCCCGTATTTCTCCAGGAACAATTACTTGGTATTGGACGGCTTGTAACCCCTTTTGTACTTGAAATTTCATACCGTTTTCTCTTCATTAATGGTTTTAGGGCGGACCCCATTTTTGTTCTATATTTTTCGTCCCTATTGAATAGCATTCAACCACCAAAAGTTTTATGCGCCGAAATATCACTTCGTTTATGATGTGTGAACTTAAACGTGTTTGGAATCCAATTGGGTTTTGTTGTAAATTTATTTTGTGCGACCACAATGGGGCGCCATTCACTAATACCATTAAGAACTGAATATAGCCTGTATTTATTCGCGGATTAAAGCCCGTTGACCAGCCAACGTTATGCATGGTACTTGACGTTTTAGATTTTCGTGCGGAAATTACATAATGAATAAACAGGGATTTTTGGGTTTTTGCTTTGAATTTCCATTCCGATTTTTCCAGTCTATGAGAATGGGTTAAAGCTTTTCAAGTCAGAGCCGGCCAATTCATAAGCATTGGATTTTATTCGCTTTTGCTCATGTGTGTGCTGTGGGGGGGAGGCGGAGGGGGGGAAGGGGGGAGGGGGGATGGGATTTAGGCAAGTTTCCGGCTCGTAAACTTGTGGGGCGAAGTGTGTTACCAATTTTCACTCAAATTATCATCAATTTCATGATTTTGACAGCCATAATGAAGCCATGATTTCATTTATGTTAAGATGAATAGCCAAATTAATGTTGCTAAATCTTACTTATGGCCGCTGCTGTGTATCTTATGATTTTCATTTTCCCAGTGTGTGTTATTATTTCACAATTATATAAGGTCAATTGTATTGCATTATACAGTGTACAGTAGATTTTATATATTAATTCTATTGTTATGCAGGGCAGGAAGGTTCAGAACATGTGCAATTTTGTATGTGTGTGTGGACAAGGTTATTTGTAAGGATGGTTAAAGATAATTCATTTCCGACAAAAGAACTAGCGTATGTATAGTATTATGGTGTGTTGATTTGCAGATACATGATTGCCAGAGATGACCGGAGGACAATATTTCTGGTTTCGTATTTTTTTGGGTTTGGCCCTTTCCCCGATACTTGTTAGGTATAAGGTTAGCTTGGAGGGAAACCTTTTTTTGTTCTTGCCAATTTCAAACATTCGGAACTACCCAGTGAGTTGAAAAATTGCCAGCTTCTCTCCTCACCTGTCAGTTACCTTGAACAAATTGGTCGTAATGCAAATAAACGTCTACGCTGAAGTAAGGCACTAAATGGCACGTGTGTCTCTTATCATATTCTTCGTCCAGGGGAATAACATTTTTATGATTTTCACATCACGAGACAAATGCCATTTTACCCCGTAGCAGAAGAATATGGTCGCCTTTGGCTCGCCATAGCTTTCCCTGCGCCTCTATTCTCTTCAAATGCTCACTCACCCGAGCGCTTCGTTAGTTGTTATGCATAGCGTTATTGGTAACCAATCTTCAATCGTTAGCAACAGATCGGGTGTCCTCTTGAGCCGGCCTTTTCTAAGCTCTCCATCTTACAAATCGTCATTAGGCTTTCTGTCAGAGTAGATGTAGAGGTGTGTGGTCGATATTGCAGAAAATTTCTCCCACCACAACACCCTCAAGTTTTGAGGGTCTCATAAAGTGCTTTGTTTGGCGAATGTGTTACAATTTTACTCAAAATTACTCAAGTTATGATTTGACAGCTTAATGGGCACATGATTTAATTTAAATGTTAATGCATGAGATTGAGCCAAATCTAATGTTGCTAATATTAATTCTTGAGCTGCGGTTATCTGATGATTTTCAATTTCCGGTGTGGTTACTTATTTCAAATTATATATGCATGCTAAGTTGATTTGCCTTTATTACAGTACATGGTAGTTTTGTCATATTAATTCGATTGTATGACAGGCAGGAATGTTAAGAACATGTCGCAATTTGTATGTGTGTGTTGACTTAAAGATAGGGTATTTGTACGGTTGGTAAGAGGAAATTCATATCGACAACAGAACAAGCTTCAGTAATTCTATATCATGTTGTGTTGATTTGCAGATCGATTATTTGCAGAGTAGAGATGAGGGATGAGGAGCGAAATTATTTTCTGGTTTTTATGATTTTTGCTGAGGTTTTGGCCTTCCATAATTTGTTCGGTAATAGTCGCTGTGGAGGAAACCTTTTTCTCTGCCAATTTTAAAAAACTCGAAAAATGACCCAGTGGCATTTAGAAATTTGCCAGTTCTCTTCCAACTGTCATTAACTTAGCCATTTGTTGTAGTAATTGCAATTAAACGTGCTATCGCTATGTACAGGTAAGGACAAATGGCACGAGGTTGTCTATTCTTATCTTCTGTCCACGCGGTTCAAATTTCGATTTTGTAACTAAATATTCTAATTCAATTCCCAATTTATTTATTTCCATTAAAAAAAAAACCATTACTTCAACATGAATCAACCACACAAAAACAAACCAATGGAGGAGGTTAGGCAGGAAACCATTAGGGCTGAGGGATAAACCTACCACTTTAAAATACAAGACATAAATACCAGAAATGGAAATGCGTGTGAAAGAAATATAAAAGATGAATCCCCGAAATTGGGAGGAGAAATCACATATGTGTGTGAAAATACCTCAAAAGGACTTCCTTCGCAGATTAAGGTTCCGTGTTTTGTCCCCGTCCCTTTTTTTCGCAAAAAAAATATTATCTTTATTTGAAATCTACCTTCTTTAAATAGCCAATAAATACTACTCAGTACAAAATAACCGTTGTGAGTGTGTTAAGCTTGATTTAAGCCATACTATAGATAGATTGAAAGGGAATTAATTATTTATAAATAATATTTGCTACTTAACATTAGGGTTAGTTGTACGTGGGTTTTCACCAATTACACTGAAAGTGGTTATGTTGTAGAGAGATTTAGACAAATTTTCAAGAACGGCAAATTCCATTAGTTACAAATTATAAAAAGACTACAATTGGTGACTTTTAATCTAAAAATTAACTTACCCACTCATTGGGTTTCGCTTGTATCAATGTTTTGAATTCATATTGCGAAGTGATCGAGCATTTTGTTTTTTTTTTGTTTTTGGGGTTCCTTTCCTTTTTCATTTGGGTGATTTATAATGCCTGTGTCGTGTTGTTGTTGCATGTGGTGTGGGTGCGTGTGTGTGGGTGTGCATGTGTGTGTGCGTGTGTGCCGTGCGGTGTGTGTGTTAGTTTATTCTATATAGTATATCTTATTCTATAATATATATCTTATGTGGGGGTGGTGTGTGGTGTGTGTGTGGTGCGTTGTGTGGGTTGTGACATGTGTGGGTGAAGTGTGTGTGCGCGCGCACTCTGTCTGGATAGGTGTGTGGTTCACTTTAGCCGTAGAATCACTGCAATCTTTACAGAAATCACATTTATGTACAAACAAATGTTAATTTAACAAAACCTACACAAATAGCACACCAGACCTGTAACCAATGTTTGTGAGATATCATATGACGTTAGGGTTAAGTAAATTCATTGCACATGATTTACTTGAAAATTTTACTTGAGGGTAATAAGGTACCGATCGTAGCACCGACCTGAAATTAAAAAAAAAAATTATAACAGCAAAAAATAAAAAAAATAAAAAAAATGAAAAAGTGGTAAATTGCTTTAGTCTTTTCCAAGTAATGTAAACTGGGCGTTACTCATCCGTGCTTGTCTGAGGTTTGGTTCTGTACAAACTGATGACACACTTGCGTTTGGTTTCTATTCCATTTTAGTGATGTTTAAATTTTCAGTTTATTCAAGCAGTGGCTCCTCAATCTCACCAAATAAATTTTATTCAGCTCGGTTTCATCGCAAATATCTTGCAGTACAAAAGGGCATGTACATTGTCGATTTAAGAGTTAACATGTTAGCAGTTGCTGACCGGGCCCCCCTAAATTCATTGCTTTTCAGGGCCCTTCAGAAAGCACTTTAGTCGCATATTAAGGTGCGACATTGCGTCGCGTACAATTGGCCAATGAGCCCCATCCCACCTAAGCTGTTCAGTCAGGCCCCTTTTCTTAAATCCCGACTCAGCATTTCGAAATATAATTATTTTGTGTAGAAATTAAAATAGTCATCTAGAAAACTAAATATCGTTTTACTTAAAATGCTTCAATTCCAAAGTTAGAGATAATCGTTTTTTCCGTTTTTATGTCAGTAAACATTTATCACAGTATATAGTGCCGCAGAGGAAAGACCGTGGATAGCAAAATTCCGGATCCGGAATTTTATAACAAATTGTGTGTTTTCTAATGAAAACTTCGATTTGAGTTTAGTTATTTCACGCAATGATTAGTATATTGACAAGCCTCTTACATGCAAAAAACCAAAACGTTTTGTTTGAAAATTGAGTCCACCCTCATCGTGAATCTCTGTCATCCTTTAAGGGTTGACGTGTTAGTGATCTACCTCGATAAAATGTTCCAGAATCACATATATCGTATTTACAACAGTGCTGATTACGAATCTGATAACAAATGGGAGGCCCGCCTTTGTTTTGAGCTATAGCCAAAACAAAAAAGGTATCTTGTCACTTATTTTTAAACCCCGCAAGTCTATGGGAAAAGTCAAAATTTGACGGTTTGGATCGCCTACAAAATAAAAACTTCTCGATACCATTTTTGTAATTTCTAAATTATGTTTTGAGGTCCGCGATGTCGTTCTATCAAATTTTTAATAAAAAATGAGGGTCAACCGACTACTTTTTCCATTACACGCCGAAAATCACTGAAATTGCGACACTTTTTCAAATTGGGCCGTCTTTTGGGCGGAAGAAATCCGCGCCACAATTCGTCACGCGGCAAAAGCAGAGAACGCAGGCGTAGAGATGCTCGATTTTAATAAACTCAAACAAGCGCACGTTTATCGAGGTATCTGCGCATGATACCTCGCATGGCTAAAACCTAAAATTCATTCCATTTGTCGATGACTGTGCTCTAAACAGGAATGCTGGAAGTTGTTAAAGGCTGACAGCGTAAACAAATCACACTTCAAACCCCTTAAATCCTCACTGAAAATATATTAATGAATGCATGTGTTCTTAGCTATGCTTGTAAAGCAAGTATTAATTCAGAGTGTTGATCATCGTCATTGCCGAATGCAGAGCGGGAGGGTGTAATGTATTCTAAAGGAACTTTATTGTTTCAATCAACAAGTCAAGCCTGTTAAACGGACAATCTTCTGCTCTTGTTGCTAACGTTTATTTTAATGGTTAGAACCATTCGGGGACACTTTGCATTTGGAATTTGTAATAGCTACATGCAGAAATTACTTGTAAAGCATACTAGGTCAGACTTCATTCATAAATTCGTCCCTTAATGTGTAATCAAAGGCATTCAGTTCATGTGTAAATTTACATCTGGGTTTTCTGAATTAGAATTCCCATTGCATGGAACTAAGCTACAGTTTATAATACTTGGCATTTTTTGTAAACCTTCTTGGCTCAATGCAGAGCGGGTCCGTTCGCGGAACCTCAGTCGTGAATCTCGTGCATACTATTTCATGCCTGTGGGGTCCAGTCCAAAGGCACTGTGCAGCTAGTATAAAAGAGTCTATATGTAGGACATACGCATGAGTTAGTGTGCACTTGGGGTTGCGAGGGGTTTTCGCGAGCGGGCCCCTGGTCACTATTGTGTAGTAAATCTCCAG
>JAMKCH010065251.1:0-19048 GCA_023653785.1 Ophioderma brevispina | reverse complement strand
AAGGGTATGTGTGATAAACCATAAAATTCCACATTAAAAGCCATTAAGAATCGGTGGCAAATTTCTAAGGTTTTCTATGCTATAGTTAGTAGGAGGCCTAGTTGTGTCTGTGTCAATTTGTGGGGAAAATTTTAAGAATATAACTGAACTGCCTTTGAAGTTTGTTTATACATTTTAATGTAAGTTATAATTATGGTTGGATCATATGTACTCCGATTTCTGTTTCAAAACTATTTTGGTTGTACTCTCTACAATGCGACAGTGTGAGTTTTCTTCACTGATCTAAGTGATTTATACTTATCCATGACAGCCAGAGTAATATCGTGCTTTCAAAAGATATCAAATATCTTTGTGAGTACAAATGCGTGACCAGAATTTACGCTGGAAAAGAAAAGTTGCAGTATGTATCAAACACATGACAAAAGAATGTAAGAGTACAACATATTGTGATTATAAATTTATTATTTTTTCTAAATCTATAGGCATCTGCATCAAAAAGTTTATTCTGGAACGAAAACTCTAATTTAAATTTTAACAGAGACTATCATGGTTAAAACCCGGGTTAGAAACCGACAGTAACCATGTACTGATACTGCGGACACGACACGTACGACGGCGTATGTGAAGTTGAGTCGGGTTTCTGTTGCAATACAGGCTATGTTCGGGTGAAATTAATTCTGTAAATCAATGCTTAAAAATGTGTACTTAACTGTTATGTTGCTAGAAAGATATATATCCAACTTTCCAGGAACAGGATCGAAAATGTTGAAAACCGAAATGAAGCACGTACGCGCGTGTATTTGCGATGCGACCTTCAAATTCTAACTGCTGAGCTGTTTTCCGTTATACAGTTGTACAGTGACGAACTTTAAGACTCTTGTAATATAATTATCACTCCTATTTAGTGAACGTGGTTCATTAATCTGTACCTTTCTACTGCGTGCCTATACAAAAAATGAGAATGGTTGTTGTTTTGACGAAACGAATGAAAATTTGGCGGGGGACAACGATTGGCAGACGACGATGACAATAATGACGCAAGCGGCACTGGGGCGGCGCGGTGGTGAATACGATGACGACGGTAATGAATAAAAGACGATATTTTAACATTGGAAAAAAAATACTCCAAAATAGGAGTCGGGGACGCCTTTTATAACACGTAGCTAAGTTGAGTATTAATTTTTACAATGAATGTAGGCAAACGTTGGCAAAAACGGTGTTTTTGTAAACGTTCAGCAAAATATTCCCCAAAGCTCGGTACCGGCTGGTTTGAACGTTTAAAGTTTCAAAATGCAAAACCATGTTTCAAAAACCAATTCGAAACGTTTAAATACGTTTGGTGCCGGGGTTTCACAGTGGAGTCTACACCACTGCATTGCCATTCACACATACTTAATATAGGTTCACCATATTTATTTTTCGGTGACTGGAGCATAAGACTAATTTGAGCCTTTTGAGGTCTCCAGACTATAGCTTCCAGTCAGAAAAATTGCTGTAGGCTAGTCAAACTAATACGTAATGAAGGCTTACCCCACGTTAGTGCAAAAGAAGCAAACTTGTTAAAAAGCTGTTCTTAAACAGTATGGCATAACATAAGTCACATTGGTTGGAAAGGGTTGAAACGTGGCAGAAAAAAAAGGGGGCCACGTTTATACAGGGGTCAAAATTTCAAGTGATCAAATGTAGCTGATTTGTACCCTGACATGTTTGCCAGGTTCAAAGGATTAAACTAATGTTTGCATTATACAAATGCCAAAGTTTGTAGCTATAAGATGATGACTACTCAAGGTTACCCCAGGGCTGAAGGTAGGAATGAACCTATGAGAATGCTGTCAAATTATTGCTCGTATTAGGTATAACCCTCAGTATAAATTGGTGCGAAGTGTACTTTCCAGTATACTTTAATAGAGCAAAACATGTTAAAGGTCTACACAGTCTATAAGGGGTTACCATACTTCGTCTTGAAAAGACACAATGAAGTGTCACTTTGGGGCATTAATATCAATGCTTCTTTTTGAAGATGCCTAGGTGATAATTTGCCTTAGTTTCGAAACAAAAATCAGAGCACCTCTGAAAATTTGCACCAGGATGCCGTGAACCATTTTACTCCTCGCTATACACTATCATCCACAATATGGAAACTAATTTTCTTCAAAACTTTGGGCCCAATGTGAGTACCCCTGAACCAAATTTTATTGGATGTATTCATCATTTGTTTAATACATAAGCCCAAATAAAAACCAAGACCACCTCTTCTGAGTTATGTGAACCAGTGGTTCGGGGATAACGGTGCCCCGGTAGGGTGCTGTTTGCCACCCAAAGCTCAAGGGGGTTATTCTAACAGGGTTATACCATGCTACTAGTACACCAATCAGACAGTGTGCAAATTAAGCAACAAAAATATCTGGTTAACCTGCGGATACCCATGCCATGAAAATCAGGTTGTCTGCCAAAAGGTCTTGGTGGTCAGGCTTCCAGCCAGAGGTACAGAAATTTCCATTCAAGTGCAAATTATGAAAGTAAAAAGAAGGGTGTCCAGCAGATAGCCAGGCCTAGAAAACAGTTATCTGCAAGATTTTCTGGTAATTGGAAGCCTGGAGTACTACTTAATTTGCCACCCTGACATTCAGATAAAAAGCACATTGAGCTTTTGTTGTTATTGGTTGCAGTAATAATTGACAAATTATACAGTCAATTCTGCCAGGCTTCTTGCTATTTACTGGGTTCATTTAGCGTTTCTATGACTAGAAAATCCATAATCGCAGCTGGAAAACAATATTAATGGTCTATCCCAAATCCAACCAGTCATTTGATGGTCAGAGTTTGATCTGCCATTACTGGTCTTCGAGCCTCACAACATACAATTTCAAACTCAGGCTAAAATCTGCACATTTGGGTAAATTCAAGTCAGAAATTAAGCCTTCCCAGCTCGGCTGCCATTGAGGTGTTGTACAAAACCACAATTGGTGTATAGGATGTAGGTCACCGCAGTTGTTGAATTACAAACAAAGGGAGCTGTCCCTATTTTGTCAAAGATAAAAAAGTGGGTTGTATTCTGCATGTGGATTGTCTTTTTTTTAACCTTTGGTAATTGTCATCTTCCGTATTCTTATTAATACTAAGCTGCAACAGCAAGACAGCCACTTGTTTGTCAATGTACAGACAACATGGATTACTGACCTGAAAAATGATGTCTGATTAGTTGGAATACATTGTCCTTCTCAGAGTTTATATCGTAGCTACAAGATGTTTGCACAGGTATAACTTTAGTGAGAAGTGATTGATTTCGTCGACAACAATTATACTTCTGCGCTGCTACTTCCCTCCCTTCTATTCTCTTGCTCTTTTCTCCTCTGCCTCCGTACAATTAGTGCAGTATTATTAATTCATCCTTGTGTTATTATCACCTTTTCATCATCATTGCATCGCATCGTTGTTGTCATTTATAGATTTACAACACCCTCTCTGGGTGATAGTTTTTGCAGCACTGCCTGCACAAAATATGCATGGACCAAGCATCAAATCGCCATTTTGGTTATGATTGAATCTGTGTAAATTTTTTGAAATGAGATTGAGTATGATTTTGTTCTTAAAAACTAGTTTTACACATCTTTCTATGAGAATGGGCATGAGCTACAAAGCATACAATCATGACCTTTGAACCCTATATGGGCAAACCTGTCAGTGGATTGGGTCTCATTTTGCTGGCATGTCGCCTACATAAATCAGTTGTTGTTGCCCGCTGTTTAAACATGCTCTAAATAAAGGAGACAATTTGCAGGGGTCCACCCAGCTGTTTTTGGGCAACAGTTGGAAGGTTACTTTGTGGTTGAGAAGGTTAACTGCAGATTGTCTGCAGAGTAGATGATATATTCTCTGAACAGAGTGAGTACATAACTCTTAAAGGTCCCAGGAAATGCAATATAATTGATGTGGTTTGTGTCAAGTCCACAAGAAGGACGAGAACGCATTCAATATTTGGGTTGGTGATGGACATCATAGTGAAACTATTGATTTTCAGAGCGTAATAGAACATTCCAGGTGACTGGTGTAGAATCTGTTCATGGCACTGACTGAAAATCAATTTTACCATGATGTCACTGGTAGTGGATTCTTTTTGTCTATGCTCATCCTTTAGTTGTTTTGTGGTTCAGCAGACAAATCAAGTTTGAGATCATTTTCTTGAGGGACACTATGTCATTGGTGGTACGTACATAGCTTAGCATTCCAGCTCTGCTGTGAAGTACAATCTGGGATCCCATAATTCTAATTACAAAATCGCTTATTTTATTATAAATACATTTGTTAGCATTCTCAATCGCAGGGTATTTCCTAGAACATTCCCAACATAACTGTGCAAAAATATCCATTTTGAAATGGCGTGCTCTTCAAATTGTGCGTTATTGTTACAACATCTGGAAATATGGACAAAGTTTGCAGGCAAGATCTAACACTTCAACACCCCGTTGAAGTCACCGTTCCATTGGTCGTTCGTGGAAAAAAAAAAAAAAGGCCATTGTTCATTGTTTGGTAATGTGATTTCTTGTCTGGAAGCAAACACGTTGGCACCCACTAAGTTTTGAAAATAAATTCATTTGTATTAATATTAAAAAAAAAAAAAAAAAAAAAAAAACATTTTTAAAAAAAAAAAAAAAAAAAAAAGCATTTGGAAGAAATGACTATAAGATGCCTCTTGAGACACTCTTGAAACTCCACAGCTAAGTGCAAGCCAACAATGATGTTGTCCTTATTGTCCATCATTACTTGCTATATAGTTATTATAGCAGTAATTGGTTTCTAACAATTGTTCAAGAGTTCATTTAAGCGAGACACTGATTCATTGATGTTCTTGAATAACACTCTTATTTATGAGTCACATTTTTATGAAGTAGCACAACATTGAAGGCTTATTTATACTCTTAACCAAAGAAATCCCTCACTGATGCATATAGCAGGCCTGTGAATGTCAACTCTCCTCCGTTCCCCCTGTCAATCTATGTACAACATTTGCTAAAGTGTAAGCAAACTACTGTTATTAACTGTTGTTATCAAGATCTTTCCTCCTTGGTTTGGTCCCACTTCTTTTTGTTTGTGCATCAACCAACCAAATCAGAGGCAAGTGGAACTTCCACCAAAGGAGGGAGCAAATTGTAGATGACCTACAAGCCCTACATTTTTGTGTCTTTACGAATGTGCATTAGAAAAAAGAGGAGTTCTCTTGGATACCTGAGAGAGTATTTGAGGTGTATTTTTGCCGTTCATAATCTACATGGCTTCAAAGGAGGTCCACATTGCATTTTGTGGTTCATTTTGCAGACACACGCTACTTAATAACCATGGTCAATCATGGTCAGACAATACAGCCCCTATGTCAATGTCCACCATGGCTGACAATAATCCGTTATCGCTAATATGTAGGACCATGTCAGACATGGGCTCTTGAAGTGACCTGTCAACCCATGATCAGACTTTAGTTTCTGGGTTAGTGACCTTGGTCAGTCACAATTGCAATGAAGTGACCATGGTCACATGGTCAAAGGATGTGAATAAACATTGTTGACCATGGTATACTTTAAGTGACCATGGTCAACCATGGCTCACAAGGTGTGACCATGGCTAACATCTCATCCATGCTAAAGCATGATTGACCTTGGTATACTTTGAAGTTACCCATGGTCAACCATGGTCAAGTCAGGTGATGACCATGGCTGACCTTGTTCAGCCATGCTAAGCACCGGTCGACCAGGGTATAACCATGGGGAACATGCCTAACCATGGTTGACCATGGTCAAGCCACCATGTCTGATCATCGCTGACCATAGTCAACCATGGTCATCCATGTCTTTGACCATGGTTGACCGTGGTTGATCATGCTAGGCACGTGGACATTTCGCCTAGAACAACATTGCAGCGCAATGTTATCGAGATCACACCCCAATATAGCATGGTTGACCCGTGCATGAACTTTAGTCTAGAAAAATCATAGCCCTTGATGGATAGTTACATTTTTGCAGAAATATAGGTCAATAGAAACTTTGCATTATTGCCTTTTAGCTGGTTACGACCCTGGTAGAACCAAAAAGAAGATCTATCTACAAGTGTACGCTCTTGAGAGCTAAGGCATTGACGTCAGGAGTATCCTTCAATTATCTTTTCGTCGGCCACATCACATACTGTCGTATTTCACAAAACATGGTTTTCCCGAGGAAATCGCAATTCAAAATCTATCACGACATTTCATGTCCCTATACGGTAAACCGAAGCATAAAAGAAACATCTAGACTTACTGTTTGGAGAAACAATTTAAAAGTCCAATATAAACCATCAATCTAATTTAAAGCGACAATTATATTATCTTATTAGGCTACAAAGTTATAAGTCTGGTATGTGAAATCACAAGTATGTATATTGCAAAATAGGGACACATATTACCCCGTTGTTTTTCAATGTCATAAAATAGGTCTGTATGTGAAATCGTTTATTTTGGGATCACAAAATACATGCTAGATAGAACATGTTTAATGAAATGGCATTTGAAATACGAAAGTATGTGAAATCCGGATTTGATGATTTTGAGGAAAATGATCAAAAGTATATATTATCAACTAATTAATTACTTACATTTTGAAACTTTGTGGAAGGCAATAACTCGATTAACTTAGGAATTAGGCGAAATTTCGCAAAAACCTCAAAAATGCTTGAAATAGCGACAGTATGTGATTTTGTGCGAACGTTTTGCTCCAATAAAGTGTGAGGTTAACCTACCTAAACCGAATTTAACACTTTGTTTTACACTATTTATTTATTAAAATTTCAGCGGTTTGCAGTTTTGTTACAAGCTGTTAAATGATATTGGTCCAGCATCTTTCAAGTGATTTTTTCACAGGAAGTCGTAGTTCTCAAGCGCAGATTCTATCAATTGGCGAGCAAGGACTAATTCCTTCTACAATTCTGTCTTTGTCTCCTTTCCTAGACTTTGGGAAACATTCCACTTCACACTCTCAGCCAATCTCTCCCAAAATCAAGTTTCTATGTAAGCATTATTTCTTACAAGTAATACCTAACATTGCCTGTCTTCGTTTCACTCTCTGGTATGTACATGTATGTATGTAGTTCCATGGAGAAATGCACTGATAACGTGTTTGGGCTGTGTAGCCCAGTTTTCTTTCCTGTTACTCGTTGTGTTTGCATTTTGTATTTTAAAGTAGTAAACTCAAATAAATAAATAATTATTATTATTATTATTACTGCTGGCTGCACTACTATTGTCTGTTCAATTAACTTAGATGGCGGTTTTTATTACTTAATTCCAACATAATATACGGTTTGGGAAACAATCACGAAAGAAAAGTTGTTTATCATCATTGGACCCAACAAGATCTTGGCTCCAACTGAAAACATTTCTTCTTGGATTTTATTCAGTTCACTGATTTTTTTGATTGACCAACGACAACAAACTGCGTCCAAGTGAATATTGACTTTTAACCCGAAACTTTTTATGGCAGACCCATTCACGAATTTGGAGCGCTTCAAAACATGTTACGGACAATTATTGATTCGTTGACCTTGCTTTTGGTTTCAGGTGTTTGCGCGTGCATTAATGCATGGGCATTTAAATAATGCGTTTGAAATAACTTAAACTTTTAATAGAGGTCCTTCCTGTTTATTCAGTGGTTACGAACAAAAGAATCACATATCTGTTCATGTAATGGCCGCCCATTCAAATTAATTCCCGTGTGGAACCTTGGAGAATCTCGTTTGATACAAAATTGCTACAAATAACAAGGGTTCGGATTTTTGTCTGTTGAACAATGTTGGCTTGATCCATTTCAATACCAACAAAGTGCGGCAATAATCCTATTGATCGTGAATCATCTCCTCTGACACAACTTTTACTACCTACAAGTGATCAATGGAACTTCCACAAAACGTAATTACTAAGGTACCAACCCCTTTATTAGCTCATTTTCTATAAAACGAGGGTGAACTACCCGAATTTCAATAGATTTTGAAGTTTAAAATGTCTCATTCGTTTGTCATGTAAAAAACTTCTTAGGTCCAAGATACCAACAATTATTCTTTCCTTTATTTATTTCGAAACGATATTTTGGAAATAATTAATTAAACCCGGACATCTAAGTTAATTTGAACAACAGTACTACTGCTGCTACTACTACGAAGTAATGTTAAATGTTTCAAATAGAAACATTCCACAACCAAGTTACAAGGGCACATAGTAGTGGTAGTTTGCACAGTGAGTATATTTGTATTCTTATGAAAATCAATACAATTTGTATAACTTGTTGTTATAAGTTTGAGTTCCTTAGAATAATTACTGTAACAATATCCACACTTGTCTAATATCAGCGATTCATTGTGAAACTTAAAAATTATATAATTTTGTCAACTCTTGTCATTCATCAACTTATCATTGTGAACTTCAAAAGTGTAATCAAAATAATGAGTTAGCAATCAAGAATGGATAGCTACACTACACTTGCTACATAAACATTAACGCTATATAAAATGAAAATTAGATATTCTCCCAATGTTTGTCTTCATCTCCATCAACAATCTGAAAAGACTGAGATGCCCTGAATTTAAAAATTGGGCAATGTAGAGTACTTAATAATCAGTGATGTACTGCAGATTATTCCACAAAAAAGTTTCTGTAGGTTTTTAACCATAAATGAGCTCTAAGCAACTTTTAAGTCATAACTCACTAATCCACTTAGCTTTCATTGAGTAACGCCTGTTCTTGATTATTTGCCAACCTTTTAAAACAGATGTGCTTGTTAACAACTCTTTTTGGTCCCTTTTAAGGAAATGAATATTCAGACTTGCCACAATACACACCTACTCCAATCACCCGTTTGATTCTGGTATAACAGGTGCCTGTATTGCAGAACATGTGTGGAGTGTCCTCCCGGGAGTCTCCTTCACAGTGGATACTTTTGCCACTTTAAGGTTAATAATTTGCCTTTTATTTTGTGTGACACTTGCATTGACTTGTTTCGTGTGAAACTTACTGAGACCAAACTTAACCAAAGTGGCTTTTGAGGAGGTCCTGAAGCCCATGCCACTCTTGACCTATGTGACACACAACTTTTGGGCCAAAGGTCAAAAAGGTCAATAGGAAGATTTGCTCTCTATTAATGCATGTCTCTAAATGGAAACATTACCTTCAATTTGCTCTCAAATGATATAGATTAAGCACTTGGAAGAACAAAAACGCTTTTTTCGCATACAAAAATACTATTATATTGTGATTTTTGGCCTTTGCTATAGATGTAATGAAATTTGCTTATTGCTATAGATGTAATGAAATTCGCTTATTATATAAACATCATGGACTCACACTCATTGATATTATAAACATGAAGGTGACAGATTTGTCAAACAGTGTACTTCTTTGCATAAAGTCTTCCTTGTTGTTCTGCATTTACTTTTGGGTTGTAGCAGGCTAAGGTACTCCACAGTGGCGCCCTGAGCACTTCAGTGGATTTGACACATGTTATAAAGAATTCAATATTATTATTATGCAAAGAGAATCAACTCTAATGTGTATTTTCTTGTGGTTAACACTGCGTATTGAATAAAACCACTCCAGAGTGGTTTTATTACAAAAATCATTCTGTTTACACAAACATTATTGATTCAGACTTGATCATATTAGTTAAAGCGGCACTGGCACATTTTCACAAAATATGAAATTTCTTCAATTTGCTCTCAAATAATAGTCTAGGCCATTGGAAGAATAGAGATATATTTTACACATAAAAATAACATACCCAAAAACAGATAGGGACATTGATATGAGGATAAAGATATCCAGGTAATTTGTAGGCTAACTTTTAAGTTTTCCATAACTTTAATCAACAAATGTGTATATTACATTAATATTTTGACTCGTACTCACTGATATTAAAACCACAAAGGTTATAGACCAGTCAAACAGTGTGCATAGCATGGGAAACATGCATACGGCGTGCGTGTTCTTGTGTTAAACGCCATTTTCGTCGTCTGCTGAATTTCGAGTCGCCGACGACGCTAAATTACAAAAATCATTCTGTTTACCCATAAGGAAGCTGATTTGGTCTTAATCATTTCGGGTGAGGGCTTTTGTATATAAAAGCTTTACAACCATGCAAAAATATCGATTTTGAAAAATATTGAGGGCGCACTATTTTTCAAATGTGCCAGTGTCTCTTTAAAAGCTGACAAATACCAAAAGCATTACAACCATGTTGCAAAATATTGGCTTTAAAATATTTGGTGAGCTCTTTTGAAAATGTGCTAGTGTCTTTATAAAATTAAGAATGATTTGGAGAAATATCTTAAATGCAAAGTGATAGGCACTTCAGGATTTCATTTGTTTCTTCACAATTAAAGGCAAAGTCTATCATTTTGAAGGGAAACAAGTTTGTTTCAAGTAAGCCACACACAATTTGATTTTGGAGCCATTTTAAACACATTTTTTATGAACTGAAAACATTTAGCTTTTTTAAGACAAAAATGCATCAGAGATAGAAAATTACATTACAAATATAAGTGATCCCAAATCAGCATTTATAAACTAATAATTACATTAAAATATGATTTGTAACTGTTTTGACTTACCCATAGGTGTAATTGAGGCATTTTTCTGGGGAAATTCTGTTTCAAACAAAAATTAAAAGAAAAAAGAAACATTTTGCATTTACTGGAAACAAACTCTTTTTTACCTTAGATATGTTTTTGTTTAAATTACAATTTCGAGGAACAATCCCTCAGAGGTATTAATTAGCAACTCTACCAGAGGTATCCTTGTAAAAAGCTATCCTTGATTTGAAGGATTTACATTTTGGTGAGTTCAATAAAACAAAGGTCTGTAAACTCTATTTCAAATTTACCCACTTTTAAAGTAATAATCTGAAATGCAAATGTAGCTTGTGATCATAACACTCCAACCACGGTGCCACCACATCCTTGCATAGTTTAATACAAGTGTTTCTATAACCTGACCACCTTTCTTCGACCACTATTCCTGGTGTTATTTATCATCTGTTTACATACATAATGATATACACTTCAATGTCATTCAACGTCTTTGTTAATCTCATATCGTTACATTTCCATTTGTTTGTTCCATCATTTAACATTAACTCATACCCTTCGAATTGATCATCATAAAAATTCAATTAGCATTTTCATGATATTGTTTCAAGTAGTTTTTATAGTGTATCTACATCCGGCATCTTTCCTCTTAACCTGCAGTTGTAGATGCACATTTCCGGTAAACCTAATATTAAAGAAATCATCATTATTTTTGCTTCCATAGTATTGATATGTTCTAGTACAATTGTTTTGGTGGATGGATTGCAAATCTGGCTTACAAAATGGTAATGTCTGTCTGTCCACAAAAAAGTTTAGCCTTTCATCCATGCTTTGTGCTTCATTTGCTGTCCCTGTATATGATGTGGTTTAGCAAACTCTCATGGGGATCTGTGCATCTTCTTTCCGCATTCATTTTGTGTGTTTTGTTTTTCTTTATTTTTTTGGATAAATCAAACATAACTTTCCTAGGAACTGATTGGGCATTACATAGTAAGGGTGCTGTTCAAATCCATTGCGGTCAAGTAAATACTAGCGTCTGGCAGCATTTTTTATGTTACTGTTGAGCATTTGTATTGGGTTTAAAGAAAACGTTTGACAGATAATATTGACACAAGCAATTAGCATGTGGTTACACTCCCCTCATATGATGACCACATAATACTTTGTTTGACACATTATGCTTGCACAGAAGTTGACTATTTGCACAGATGCCTCGCTCTGCTTAGAGCGTCTTTTAGAAAGACTACAAAAAGGTCAACATTTTGCCATATCTTTTTCCTAGAGGAGCTATTGAAGCCAACTCTGTATCCTGCTCATTCCTTCAAACCTCGACTTAAATTTGGGCCAAATTATTGTATTTGATTCCATTTAGCGCTTCCTCTAATTTTTGACCTGTGATGCTGTAAGACGTATTGTCCCTGCCAGGGATCTCGCAAGTTTTAACTTGCAGTATTATTTTTTAATATGGGGTATTGCATGACAGTCAAATAAATTAGGGGTCTTTGGGGGTGAAAACACATGCAATGGTAAAAAGGCCTTTGGGTAACAGGAATGCTGAAAATGGGGGTTCTTAACAACAGCCTTACATATGCATCACCTCTGAAATACAAGCTTATGACACAAAACTATGAAAATCACCAACTGTAGCCTCCTCAGCTCATACATCATGACAACCATCAAAAAGTCTAGTACCATGTAAAAGTGTAGCCTGTCTCCATTGTTACTTTGTAATGAATTCATCAACATGAATTCCACATGACATATGACTGTCATCCACTCATGTTTAATTACATTAATATGACACATAAGAACTTAGCTATTTAGGGAAACTGGCTGTTGTTCTAGCCTTAATGCTAGCAATATTTTTTTTAAAGTCTATACCCAAGTTCCTTTAAACTTTAGTGCATCTACATCCATTCCTTTAAACCACAAATTCTCGTAACTTGTAACCAAACAATCCTTAAAGAAAAATGGCACATTTTTGAAGAGCGCCCCCAATTTTCAACATGTTTGAGATTTTTGCACAGCTGTGTTGGTAATTTATTATTTATTAATCTTTCCCTGGAGATAGCCAGCGCACAATAGTGTTGAAAAAAAAAACGTGCGCTTGGCCGGATTCGAACTGGCGACCTTCGTATTACATGCACGACGCTCTTACCGACTAAGCTATCAAGGCAGAGTTGGTAGAGGAGTGATAGATATCATCTATAGGTGTTAGGTTCCAAAGGTGTCCTTCGCTTTCCTAGCGAATAGCATCTGAACTGTATATTTACATATACGATTTTTATATTTGTTTTGATAATTGTTGGTAATTGTCCAGAAAACTATACTTGCAAATTTTCAAAATTGTGTATTTGTCAAAAAGAGGATTTTGTATAATTAAAATCAGAAATTCCCGATTCAACAAAAGCACCAAAAACTTAATTTCTGTCCATCCATTATGAAATAATGTACACTTTCACAAAATGACCTTATCTTGACTTGCATGATCTGAGGGAATAGCTAATCAGAAAAACCCTAGATGACAAGCCACATTGTACTGAAAATACAAATATATGCCAAAAATATCTGTTTATAAATTAAATAGACCATAAGAAATACCACATGCACTGAGAGCTAGTGTAACCACAGAGCTACTCTCCATCTACACTGCAAAAACAAAAACAAAACATGGAATCCTGGCCTGCAAGTGTACATCAAGTCGGTGGGTAATCTGTGTCTACTCATTAGTAGCTATATAGTGTACTGACATGAAGAATCTTTTCAGGTATATTCAAACTGCAATTGTTTCCTCAGAATCTGACAGAGAAATATTTACACAAACATATTCAATCTTTCACCAAAAATTGTTAAAAATCACTGGGGACTATAAACAAACATGCTTTAAATCCAGTCCTGCACTCTTACTATTTGTTTTGATATGTTACATTTTGAAATCGCAGTGGATCATAATTCAGTTATTGTATTAGTCGTTGGTTTTGTGGAGTAATCCAGAAGATTACCAACGCTGTCAGAAGTTGCCTCCAATGCCAAGAAAAAATGAGGAAGGCGAATTGTTTAAATCCCTTAAGTGTAAAAAGATTTTCAACCATTTCCTTGCTACGGTCCTATCATCCAGTGTGGGTGTGAGTGATTATGCAAACAATTTTGTTTGATCACTGTGGCTTGATCGATAATCATAAAGAAACAAAAACAAATATGTTTTTTCCTTTTACTCTGTTTTACTTAATGGAATTGTGGTCAAATATTATAGACAGAGGACATTTGGGTTTTAAGAAATGCATTTATTTGATTTTAGCATTAAAATATTCAGTAAAATAACTTAGATGTGTATTATATTTACTGGATTATTTTGATTTTTGATCTTTTGATTTTGATTATTGCTTTATTCCAAGCTATATAATAAAAAAGGTTGTTTACATGAATTTGTTAACAGACATCTCTCTTTCATATTCTGTGACTTATAAATGAGGTAGAAGAGACGACAGTATAGCGTTGCATTTTATATCAAACATTTTTGACAGTTCAAATGCTGTAACAAATTTCTAGTAAACACCATAGGTAGTGTGACTGCAATATATGTGATGCAGTCATTCAAACAAAGAATTAGCAGTCAAGCTACAGCTTGTTTGGACTTGGACGTGTTTTACTGAATAATGCACAGATATGCATATATGATGGGATCTGGCATGTAATTAGGCAGTCATGAAACAAAAATTGGCAGTCGAGCTGCAGTCATTACAGGATTGTGCAAATCAAAATACAACTTTAGTTGACATGGTTGCTGAATAATTCCATAGCAGTGATGTGACAAAGTGACTGTAATGTAAAATTACCCTTCATTGAAAAGATTCATCAAGCTACAGTCAATACACAGGACCTGGTGCTTTTTTCAAAATACAGCTTGGTTAGACATGGGACCAATACGTATTGGTCCTGAATGATATCTGAAAGAACCAACCATAAAACCAAGGAAGCTAGTGTTGATAACCTAGGGTTACTAGGGTGAGGGTGAGGCAAATCTGCATCTCAGTGTTGTCAAATTCAATACTTGCTAATGAAAGGCAACCCACAAATCAATACCTGCTAATGAAATGCAAACAACACAAATTTAATACTTCTAACGAAAGCAACACAACAAATCAGGTACCTGCCTATGAAAGTGCCCCAAAGCACAAATTCAATAACCTGTTAAAGGCCGATGCAGAGATTCCTGAGGGGGCGCCCTCAATTTCCAAAAATCGTGTTTTTGCATTGCACATAAGGTTTTTGTCCATATACTAATCGCTGGGTGAAATTGCTAAGTTTAATTCGAATTCCTTCATATAGAAATCACAGACTTTGTTATAAAATTTCGCGGATCCGGAATTTTTGTTATACACAGTATCCTATGGGACGTGATACTACACATCAATGTTTGACTGCATCAAAACGAAAAATCCGTTTCATCTCAAATTTCGCAATTATGCATTTTAGTTAACTCTGCCTCTTAGTTCTATTTGAGTATTTTTCATTAGTACACAAAAAAAATATTCGAAATCTCTGAGTCAGACTTTAATTAACGGCAACACACACACACACACCCTTCAATACCTGCAAATACAGCACACACATATTCATAACCCTGCTAATGAAAGCCAACACACAAATTCAATCATCTAATGAAAAAGCACCACACAATTCAACCATACGCTGCTAATGACAAGCCACACACAAATTCATACATGCTAATGAGGCACCAAACAAATGCAATAACCTAATGAAAGGCACACACCCATGCCATTTGTAGGCAAACTCATTCCTGTTGTAGTTCACAAAAAATATCTTCTCTTCCAGTTTCAGACACGACATTTTGAAGGTGCACCAACAAATTATCCAGATAACAACAGTTTTTGAGATTATTTTTTTCCCTGCTAATTAATTAATTTTACCCTAAGTTGCTATAAAGTGTGTTCAAGAAGCCATACTTTGAAATAAGGGGTCTTTAAACTTGTTCATCCTCCTATGTAAGATCTCTGAAATTAACCTAGCATGAAGTCTTCTATAAGAGGATCAAAGGATTACAATGATTTTTACAAGCTTTTATTACGTAAAAGAGTCTTTACCTAGCCTAACTTATGAATATCTTTACACTATGTAAGACCCTTAACTCATTGAACTCACTGTTTTTATGATACTCCTAACTTTCAACAACTATTTAGTGGTCCACTGGTTGCCATAGTTATTGTTTTGTGTTGGCCCGAATAGGAAGACAAGGCCATAAACCCTCATTTTCAGCCTCTTTCAGTTCCAGGGAGCCCAATTTTAGGACCATTCAGTTTCCCGAGAACTTTACTTTTCATGCAAAGCCATTCCTAACAAATTTTCTTCAAAACACTTGGAAGTAGCTGGCAATTGAGGGAAATCACAGCTTATTTCTGAATTTTTTTTGGACAACCTAGTTCCAGAGACCCAAATTTGGGCCTCAATTAGCTCCGGACCTCAATTTTTGAAATCTGGGGTGGGGCACATACGTACCTATTTAGCCACTTATGTAGAAGTTTTGAATTAAGGTTTTGATGTCCCACAATTTACAGGAAATGTCAAAATACAATTTCTTTAATAAAACAAAATTCAATTGCCAATATGCTTTTAAATAAAAGATTATGCCTCAAATTGGTCACTAATTCATTTCACTATTAATGTTGCTTAACTTAAAAATGTATTCTATCCAGTATGGCCAGTATAATTCAGACGGAAACTACAATGTTTGTGTCTTTTCTCTAGACATGCAGTCATTTCCCAGTAATAACCTTTTGAGGTAATTTTTTAAATCAGCATAAAAAATCTCAAGTTTGGAGACCAATTGAGTGCATGTTTTCCTGAAATTGGTAGTTATTACATTACTTGCCATTGGTCCAACCTCAACATTTTACCCTTAACAAGTTAAATGGTCGGAGTCTCCTGTCTCTGGGCATAAATATGATATGCCACCTCTTTTACATGGAAATAGTTTTCTTATACGTTTTTTCATTCACATTTTTCAATTCAAAAACCATTTCAAAAATTTTGGTATGTTATATACATTGTACAAGACGTGATATCGCAACCGTTTTCACTTTCCACATGGGCGCCAAAAGTTCACTCTCAGTTTGCCCCCAGGTATGTCATCCTGGATACGCCCCTGTTTAGAATGCTTACGAATGAATGCTACTGAAATTAGAATTACACCAAGTGAATATGCCGAATACGCTGTCATTATTTAATACGATCATGAAGATCATCGGGACAATTATAATAGTAGGCAAGTTCAAAACACAGTTTTCTTTTCTTTTATTTTTTTTTTTCGTTTTTACTTGTTTGTCATATAACATTTTTAATGTTCATTGGGAGGGCTGTTCTAAACAACTGTTCAATGCAAATGAGAGTATATTGTTTCCTCGTGTCCCTATAAACATTTTAAGATTTCCCATGTGTTCAAAAGACTTTTCAATACACATTGCCCTATAACAACTTGCTTATACAAGACACCTTTTAATACACATTGTCCTTGCTTTAACAAAACAGCATTTAAAGATTTTTTGCATCAAGCATCATTTCCTGCCAGAAGTAGAACAAAATACCTCGAGTTTATGAAGCTTTCAAAGGCAGGAGAGGGGAACAATTGCCTAGAATTTTCCTGGCTTCCCAGCAAAACAAAGTCACTGGAATAACTGAAAACAGACATATTCATCTCTTTGCCTTTGCAACCTTTTTCATTTGCAGATAAAATTGTGAATTAGCAGAAATCTTCAAAGCTGTGCATATGAAACTCGGTCAACACGCATGACTAAGTTCCACAAAGTGGTTATCCATAATACGGAGCCGTCATACATGTGATCTGGTTATTTGACGGACTAATTGTGTTTTTAGCTTTGTGGCTTGTGTGTCGTAGAGTCATGACGCGATCCTAAAGCGCATTCCCGCCACTCCCATTTTTGCATTTGTATACAAGAATTCATCTAACTTCATCCATTTACATAATACGTATTGATTCCACTTTGTGTATTGGACATGTGCGCTAGTGCAATTAAAAATCCAATAGGCTCATTGGTAATTTCCATCTTACATAAAATGCTGCTCCTCACTCAAAGAATTGATATTCATATCTGTTTTTTTAGATGAGCCTTCTCCAATCCATATTACTGTTGATAGACACATGGTTGCAAGTGTGTTGCACTTTGTCCTATGGTGATAAACTGTAGCAAACTTTATCTCTTGTTTATGTGCTTTCTAAACTTTGCTCGTGTGGAATCATAAAAGCATACGTCGGTATTTAATTCTTAAAGAGACATGGTACATCCAGAAAAGGGATCCCATTTTTTTTTCAAATGGAAGTTTTGCCATTTAAAATGCTTTCCATTGTATTAAATCACACCTGAAGTAATACACCAAAAACACCATTTTAGAGGTGTGAAATCTAATCTACATCTCCCTCAAATTTGAAAATAACATGTTTTTGGGAACTTGTAATCTTGCGAACATACCCCTAACAATGTATTATAACTGAAATTGCAAAGCCATTTTAGGCATTCCAAGCTTTTTTTGAGGTCCCAACTTAGGTATTTGCAAGAAAGGCCCACTGTCACTAACTTCTAATAATTCCTGGCATTAGGGTTGGGGGGTATTAGAGGTGTGAATTTATTGACTTATGATCCTGTAAGACGCATTGTCCCTGCCGGGGATCTCGCAAATTTTAACTTGCAGTATTATTTTTTAATATGGGGTATTGCATGACCAGCAAATAAAGGACATCACCGGATAAGGAATGAAGGACGCCCTCTATAGTTTTCATTAGAACGGATGAAAAAAAAAACAACAACAACCTATTACATACAAAGCATACCACATCACTATGCGGTAAGGCATGCTAATCTACCAAGGGCTCAGTTCAGTAGCCTTGGATGAGCACTTGTTGACAACATCTGACCATGCATGTTCTGGGTATCATAAATCATACAAGGGATCTATTTGCTCAATACAATAGTGAATGAAAGCTATTGAACTGCGCCATGGGAATTGTGATTTTATTGGCTCATAGTTAGCCTAACTTGTTCATGATGTAAATGGCACGATCATGGGCCATTGTGTTGTTTTCCAGAGTCTGCTTGGTAGACGTTTCATATAGAAGTCCCATTGATGCAAATGAGGTATATTACAATTGATTCCGTCATGTGCTGCATGACGTTGTGCAGTAGTGCTTGATGGAATGAATGGCAATACCTCATTTGCATCAATGGGACTTCTATATGAAACGTCTACCGTCTGCGGTAGTGAAGACGATTATATAATCCAAATCTTAGCAGCATAACGAAATAGGTATTTGGGTATTGTTACAATAGGCTGCCTCATGTAGCCTCTTTGTAGCTGATGAAAGACAAAAGGTCTATCTAGGCGGCACTTACAAGCTCTATAACAAAGGGCAGCTATGCAA
>JAMKCH010065249.1:0-102728 GCA_023653785.1 Ophioderma brevispina | reverse complement strand
CCATTAAGTTGACAAAGGCATCATGATATTGATATTGTACATTTTCACAAACACAAGTTTAATGTGTGTAAATCCCATAGGAATGGCGAAAAAAGGGATGTGCTTACAAATTTGGTCATATCTGGCTTATTATTTAATCGATTTCTTTCATTTTTTCAACATTTGGAAGTATATTAGATGTGTTTCATAAAAACAACAACAAATCCATAATATAGTGATTGTATTAAGGTCAAGATCATCTTTAATCCTTGCACAATTTTTTTTGATTCACGTAGTATGTGGAAACAGCGGGCAATTATGTTTAGGGTTAACATTTTGACCACAGACACACAGCTAGGTAAAAGAGCTATACTTGTATGACTTTTCTTTTGTTAAAATTAGACATACAAGTAGAACAATTAGACACACTAGTCATAATGGAATAAAGCAATACATAATGGAATCACACAGGTATACCTCAGTAAGGCGACGAAAAAAGAAAACCCTGTTTTACGGGCGAGCGGACCTTTCGAGTAGGGTCGGTCGGTCGGTCGAATTTTTTCTTTTTTTAATTTTTTTTCCTTTTCTGGAGCTCAAAATTGGCCTAAAATAGTCCCAAAATCTGAAAAATCAAGAGAAAAAATGAAACATTTTTACAAATTTTCTTTAAAAAATTTACCAAAATTGATAAATTTGGGCTAAAAACAGGCTGATTTTACATGATTTTTGGAAAAACTAAAAAAAAAAATTCTGCAAAACTGAAAAATCAGGGTCGGTCGGGCCCGTAAAACAGGGTTTTTTATTTTCGTCGCCTAAGCACAGATACACAGACACACTACCAAAGCAATCCCTAAGTGCCCTCTGGAAGACGACACAAAAATGTCCCTTTAATTGATTAAAAAATACATCAATCCTCAGACTGCTTGTGGTACCTGCCATCGCAGGTTGTGAATGATAGGCCTAACGTGAACTTTGACCTTGATATGTAACCTTTGATCTCATAAACAAATGAGGGTTTGCATGTAAACTCCATAATCCAAGTTTGATACCAATTGAACTTCAACTTTTCAAATGAGGTCAATTTTACATTTTCAGCCTATCTTGCAACTTGACCTCACATGACCTTTGACCTTGGTATGTGACCTTTGACCTCATCAACAAATGAGGGATGCCATGTTGCACCTGTGACCCAAGTTTGGTTTAAATCCATCTAAGTATGTGGATCTTACAGGCAAATGTTAACCCTTTTTCACAACAGACTACAACAACAGACATCAACAACAACAACAGTGGACAAAGTGATCACTATGTGTCTTCCTGTCTTAAGGCAGGTGACACAAAAATTTAGCCTCTGATTTACCTTTTCCCCACTATCAACTTCCAAGTCCACACCTTGGTCTGTGTAGTGTCCATCTGATAAAGTCGGATAAAACCCTCTGATTCACAGCCCTCACCAGCCATCTATACGTCCGAGGGAAAACTGTGGAAATGACCTTTGGTCAAATAACGGGGCTATACGGGCAGTGGCATTGGTAGCTGCCACAGAAAAATACAACATGAGTTTATATTATAATGTTTTTCTTTTTTTTTAAAGTTCAGTCAGTTTCTTCAAAGAAGAGCCCTCAAATAACGGTAATATAGGCCTGTAGCCTTGCAATACAAGATCCAAAAAAACATTCCTGATAATTACCAGTAGGTAAACTAACACAGCCCCAATTTCCTTCATGGGAGTTACCATGCAGATACCCACCGAGTAGACACTGATTACCTATCCACTAGATGTACACTCGACGGCCAGGATTGTGTATTTTTGCCGCATAGACGGAGAGTGTACACAAGCTGTCACAGAGTAGCTACATGGTTTCACCAGCTCTTGGCGCGCGCGGTATTTCACATGGCCAAAATAGCCAAACAATTATGTTTAAAAATATTTTTGGCATATATTGCATTTTGTATCTAAAGTGGCGAGTATGGTGGGGTTTTTGATGATGCCCGTTTGAATTTCGTAATGAGTTTCCTAAAAAAAACAATAAACAAGAGTCAACATGGTGCTGTGCTAAGAAGGTCATTAGTATGGCCTTTGCAAGATGGATTTGTGGCCCAAGAAGGAATTACCAATTTTGGAAAGAATGGCCCATTTTAAGTGGCACAATGTGAGGTTTGACCCCAAACCGTGGAACACTCATATAGGCCTTGGGTCCAGAGGTTCTTCTAACCAAGTCTAGTGATTATAACAATGGATTTGTGGCACAAGAAGGAATTTACAGCTGTTTAAAGAATGTGCCCTTTAATTGCCCCCACGTTACCTTTGGACCAAATCTGTGAACACCGATATGGGACCTTGGGTCAGCAGTTCCTCGACCAGTCTGGTGATAATAGAATTGGCTTTGTGGCCCAAGAGATTTCTAGATTTTAAAGATGCCCCTTTTAATACTCGCCACATGATTTTAAACCCCAAATCTAATGGCCACCCAATGGGCCTTAGGGTCATGGTTCTTCTTCTGACCATAATTGGTGACAGCACAATTTATGTTGATCAAGCAAAATGAGTCGGAAGTCACAAGTATTGATTATGAAGAATAGCCAACAAAGAGAAAATGTATTTTGTGTCCTATTGTATTTTTCACCCTTCAAATGATTATATCTGTGGAATTAATTTGTCAATTTAAATGGGATTTCATCAAAATTGTAGCTTTTTAATCTTTTCATACAGCTACTAAAAATTAAAAATCAAACTCATACTCATTTGGCTTGATCCCATCACAAATGATTTGTGGCACAAGGAAGGAATGTTTAAGATTTTCAAAGAATGCCCCTTTATTGGCCCATTTGACCTTTGACCCAAATCTTCTGTAAATACACATACGGCCTTGGGACAGGGGTCATCTCTTAGGCACTTTAGTGATTATAGCAATTGATTTGTGGCACAAGAAGATGAGTCCAAAAACACATTATGTGTTATAAATCAATAACTGGAGGCCTGATTTCTTTCCAATGTTTACTGAAACATATGCATTTTCCTTCTTGAGAAGTTGAAATGCCCCCAAAATCAAAACACACCCCTAAACGAGAATGGAAACGGCCCTACCAGTGACCCCAGGTCACACCCGTCGGCCATTACTCTCCCTAAGCTCCGTTTTGGCCCAAGCCCACACGGACGCACACTATATGTTGTGGGTAGGGACTGAGTGGAGTCAAATTGGAAAGGAAATCAGGCCTCAGTTATATGATTTTATCAAACATAAGGTGTTTTTGACTCAATCATTATCATGATGCTGATTCCTTTAAACCAATGTTGACTGAACATATGCATTAACCTTCGTTGAATGAATATTTTCACAACACCAGACTAGCACCTACTAGTCGTAGTGGAACAACATATGTTTCAGAGAGCGGGTCGAAAGGTGCAGCCAAAGTTTGGAACGAAAGATGCCAGGGCATTAAAAACACATGGAATCTAGATTCCACAAAGTCAGGGCACCGAAAAACTCACCCAAAGGGTGGCTTACACCAGGGGTGAATATTAGGACCTGAAACTTGTATATTGAGTTTAAAGACCCGGCTAAAGTCTTTTGGAACAGAGGCCAGGCAGAGATTCCCCCCTACCCCAGAGAAGATTCAAGGCCTAAGGGAATAGGCGAGAAGAAAAAAACTATGAAGGAGACGGGAGGGCGCAGGAGGCCCTAGACAAAGGCCGAAAGCGTACTCAAGGCAACGCAAAGAACAAGGTGCACGGGCTGCAAAGTAAGTAGCTCGAATATTTCAAGGAAGGGAAATGCAAGGCCGACCCGCGTAAAAACGCTGGACAGGAGAAGCCTATTCCAAAAACGGACGAACGGGCCCGAGAACGGGGAGCCCGAACTGGAACACCCAGACGAAACCAACGGGAAGAGACAAGACTCTGACCCTAGGGGGAGGAGAGATGCTTTAGGATAGCGGATAAACACCGCCCTGCAAAGAGGGCTGGAAGATAAACCCAATAAAGACCCGGGAGAAAAGCTAACAAGGAGAACGAGAGCTCCGAGCGAATCAACCGGGGATGTGACCGAAAGTGTTAATAGAGGCGGAAACTAGAGCGACGCCGCACCGAGGGACAATGGGGGCTACGCCCAAGAAAGCCGTCGATAAAGATTAGATCCCAAGGGGAACTTTCGAGTCGGGACCGGAAAACACGCACCCTTCAGGAGTGAAGGGAACATGCCAAACGTCATCGAAGGATGAACCAAACAACCTTCCACTGTGGATGGCCTGAGTTAGGGCCACCAAAAATTCCGGACGATGGACGATCGGAGTTTGTTAAAACCAGCCTTAAAGTAAGTGTGGGAAAAGTCCCACCCCCACGGGCTGCACAAAGCCGGATAGGAGGGGCAATCCAGGACTCGACTCGGAAGCAGACAGAACTACCGAGTGATGAAACGACGGCAATACTCTGATAAACCGGGAATCACGGCCATCAGTGCCGGATAGCGGTGAGGCGGTCAGAGCTACACCTCCCTGAAACCGGGCCAGACGGAGGGAGATCCGGCTAGCTTGAACGGTAGACGAAGTGGGCGAACCACTAAAATCTACCAGGAGGAGGGGCTAAAGGGAAGCTTCACGGAATTACGGGTCGAGCCCCAAGGGGCGGACCCGAAATGAAAGCTCCTAGAGCTAGAGAGGGTATCCGAGATTACTCGGGAAGCATCTCGAGATGCCCGAGATACTCGAGCATCTCGAGATGCTCGCGCGGAGACCCAGCCAGTGGCGACTGCAAACAGAGGACGGTGACAAAGTCGAGAAAGAAACAGACCCTGAGTCATGGAAACTAGGACACCCAATGATATTCTGACGGAACGACAGCGCGATATCAAGGAGGCAGAGCACCTAGCCGCGCAACCGAAACTCCGGGCACGGGAAGAAGGGGTCCAAAAAGGTGTGGTCCAATGGACCAAAACCAACGGTCCTGACACGATATCCCGCTCGGAAGCGAAAAGTCGAGTCAGAAGGGCAGGGACAAAGTCCCGCCCTGTGAGGGGCCAAGTCCACACTGATTCTTCAGCCACTCCCTCCTCCCCCTTCCTCTCTCCGAAGGGACCGACGCGAGACCAGAGATACCGACCAGATGTCCCAGTGTTCTCTCTCGAAAGTGGGAGTACCAAACTCGTCAACCACAAACTCGAGAAAAGTAGACCATGGGCTGGCCTCAAGCGGGGAAACGCCCCGAGGATAAATGCCCGCATGGGAGCGAAAGGCTCTATAACGAATAGAAGTCCAGGTCAAGGTCCGATGACCGACCCGACAAGAGCGGACAGAGATCCCCCAAATCGGAACAAGCGGGTATGTGGTAGCCACGTCAACGACACCCGGATCGCTAATGATCAGAGGGAGCCGAAGCAACCGATAGTGCCACAGAATCCAAAGATACCAAAGGAGAAATGGCACAAGATCAAGGCTGCCAAAACTCGGCCAGGAAAGAAAGCAACGCACGGCAGTAAGAACCTAAGGCATGGCAAAGTAACCCACGAGTGAGGGGGGGTGGTCGAGCAACAGAACATGGTGACCGCAGGAAGATGGGACGAACCCGCCCTGACAGATTCCGATGAGACGGGAGTACACTCCGGGCCCAGCGTTCCAAGGAATGGAGGCCCAGGAGTGTGTCACAGCGCCCCCAGCCGAAGCGAGGAGCGTGAGAACTGTCGAGGCAGCCCCTAGCGCCCAGGAACGAGAGGAGAAGGGGCCTCACGGTCAAGAACGCAGCCCAGGGTGGGTGGCATCTAGGCAAAAGTCAAACGACCTCAAAGGCTAGCCCAAGGGGCGAGAAGTATAGAAAAGTAAATAAGCCCTGGGCACAGCTAAGGTTAGGGAAAAACAGGACCTAACCAACACGGCCCGGCGCGACCGGACAGAGCCCAAGAGGGGTAGAGGCATCTACCTGGGTGGGAGCTAAGCCCCAAAGAGGGAACGAAAGAACCAGCGGCCTAGACTGAACACACGAGGGCCAGAGCAACCGGCCAAAAAGGCTAGGCCCAACTGAGGGCGGCCAGCCCAGGCGTGAGAAGGCAGGGATCTCGTGTCCGCACGGCGTGAGGACGGAAGGGCCGAGGTGAACAGCTAGACAAGGTCCAAGTTCCCTACTACAGGGTCGGATAAGGCCAAGAGGGAAGGAGAAAAATCATTAACCCCCAGACCTAGGTCGGCCTAAGATAGGCCCCGACAGGAGCCAAGTTAGTTAAGCCGCCACAGACGCGGGCCTCAACCCCGAGGGGGGGGTGGTAGCCCACCAAGCAGTAGAAGGGCAGTTAGCCATAGGCCGAAGCGCCAGAATAAGCAAGGCAGCTAGGCGAAGGCCCAGCAGAGCTGCATGGAGAGAGGCAAGCCGGTGGTGGTAGTCCCAAAGGGAGTATTTCCAAGGTCAGAAGTAGAGTAGAAAAGGCTAGACGACGAAGGCCCAAGGCCATGTCAGCGAGGATCAAGCACCGTTCAGGGTGTGCCCGATAGAACGCCATGATCAAGGGCCACGAACTCCCAGAGGAAGTCGGGGGCAATGACCCAGAGACCAGTATCCCGGCCGAAGTCAATCGGCAGGATACACAGCCTAGTCTCACCTGAAGGGAAAACGGAGATTAACGCAGAACGGCATGATCAGGACCCAACTCGGGGCACCCCGCTGAGCCCCAACGAGGGGAGCAGAAGAGCTGACCAACGCCAAGGTCCAAGTCCATCACAGGGAGAGATGAGGAATCAGGCTAGGTAGCAGGGGCTACCGCCAGAGCTAGAGGGCAAAAGGGACCACCTAGGCTAGAAGGCCAGCGGCCGAACTAGCCAAGGCCAAGGCCTTACGACTCCGAGGTTGCATACAAAGACCCGCGGTTGGCACCCGAAGGCGGCATGTATCACCGTGGGAGTACAATAGTCGGCCGCCAGCAGAGGGCGGCGACGGAAGCACCAGAGGACCCAGAGCTAAACAGCCCATAGAAGGGAGGCGTCAGGTCCTAGGCTAGTCGAGCCCCCAAACGAGGGAGCCCGAGCAGCGGAAGCACCCCAAGCAGGGCACGGGGGCCATGTGCATCGAGGCTAAGGTCAGGGGCCCCCGGAGGAGCAAAAACAGGCGATACATGGCAGGAAGCTACTACACCCTAGGCCAAGGAGGGCTAGCCAGCCAACGCAGGGGGGAGCTACCCCGAGACACCTCCGACGAAGGAGGAGGAGGAGTCCTGCAGAGAAAGAGCCACGCAGAAGCCCAGAGCAACGACGGGAACCCGCGGCGGACCCAGGACCATAAGGCTGAGAGAGCTGTCAACACCCAGGAAGGAGTGGAAGTAATGGCTAGGTCCCCCAGCACCGCGGGGGACACTGCCCAGGAGAAGCCTTGAGGAGACCCGTGAGTGCCGCTTCTGATGAGACCTACGGCGTCCCCGAGGGGAGGCAGGAGAGCGGAGCGGAGGACATCCCCCAAGGGAGAAATAGTTCGCGGCGTAGAGGATTGAAGATCAACGCCAACAAAGGCGGACGAACAACCCCTAAGAGACATCCCCGTAAGGAGACAAGTTCCCCAGGTTGAGGCTGAGGACTCAACGCCAAAAAGAGGAGGAGAAGAAGAAACAATCCCCCGCGCGACACTTACCCCCAGTGGGGAGGGGCGCGGGTAATGAGGCTTATCATCAACGCCAAGAAGGCAGAGAAACAATTACAGACACCTACGTTACGAGAGGTGCGTCGCAATGAAAGGGGGTTAGAACTCCCGCCGAAAAGGCTGGGGCGAAACTCCACCGACTCCCGGAGCCGCGAGTCGTACGGCCCGGGAAAAGAGTCACATTGCGGCATAGGCGAAAGTACAGGCACGCAGAGTGGGGTACACCCACCTGCGAGGCCCACATGGTCCAGGCTGTACCACCGACAGCACCTCACCGGTACCAACGGCTGCTGAGCAGCCGACGGTGGAGGCGTGGTGAAGCCATAGCCCGGTGGGGCCACGCGAGCGGGAGCCCGGTTGAAAAACCATACTAGACTGATCCACCCCAGGAAGTCAGCCGACTGGGGGGGTAGGCAACGTACGGGGGGGCAGCAGATGTAACCCGTGAAGGTTGCTGCGGCGGGTACAAGCCCCTGCGGGGAGCAAGCACGGAGGCTGCCCCGCAGGAGAGCCAGCGGCTCGGGCACCCACAGGGTGCCCCCCACAGGGGACCTACCCATAGAGACTGCGTACGGGATACCCGCACCTGTCACCACGGAAGGTGTACCCGCATGAGAGGCTAAAGCTGACGGGGTCAGCTGGGGCGTTCAACGGGGGACACCCTGCGGAGCACAACGGCCACCCAGACCCGTTATGGGTCCGGCACGGCATGCAGGTTTGCCAAGCCGGGGGTGGCATTGCAGGACGAGCTAGGCTAGTCATGAGAGGCCATGGGAGCGTGGATGACACCTGTGGTAACCCGTGACGAGACACCGAAGCTGGTAACCCCGGGTCTACCGTAGCAGTACCCGTGGAGACAGCTACCGTAGTCGCAGGTCGGGGCGTCCGAAAGAAAGACACCGTGACAACAAATACGTTAGGCAATCGGCACTAGCGGCGATGGATCGGCCCCGGTCACCGGGGCGTCAACCATCACCACTCACCACACCGGAATGTTCACACGGCGCCGCAAACCTTGGGTATTGGCAGGGTGAACCGCGATAGCATGCACCGGTAAAGCCCTAGAGCTAAACCAGGCGAGCCAGCGGCCCGGTGAACCCGCGTCCTTGACGGGCGAACTCCCGGGGGAGGAGACGCTGAGAAAAAACACAATGCGAAGCAACCGAAGCTATTCACCTTCGGGCGGGTCTCCGAGAGAGCAGCGGAGCTGCCGATGCCGAGAAGATCACCGGCAACCACGGAGGCCCGAGTACCACCCACCCTTCCCTTAAAGCGAACGGAAAAGCGAACCCTAGCTCAATGGTTGCCCCGTGAGCGTGGATAATCCAATGGAAAGACAGGCACGGTCGGTTGCGGGAGCATTGCCGTGGATAACGCAAAAGAGGATGGGGATCAAAAGAATGAAGTGTGACCATACGGTTCGCATCTTTACGCGACGACAACATAACGGTGGGCGTTTTGGTCGACCATTATTGTCGGGTCGGAACGAGAGCCAGGATGGATTACCGCGTGTACAGAAAAGAAACAGAAGAAGAAAAAATTAAAGCGTGCCGTGGGGGGACTCCCGACACGTAAACGAAGTGACTAAGAAACCGTCTCCGGTAACCGAGTCACAGCACGGTTAAAGAAATTTGTCTAAGTCAGTTTCAACATATTTTATTAAATACCAACAGTATATATAAATAACATACACACTCACCCTATAGAACTGTTATATTGATAGTCGAGACCACAAGAAACAGAACAGGGCCTCACAACCAAGCAAATGCTCCAAAGCACGCAAACAGTGCGGCAATGGCGGCCTTTGTTACTTTTTTCCCGCACAAATATCACATGACCGATGGCGGTAAAAAGGATACAACACAAAAAGCTCTCCGTCGGAGGTATAAATCCCTTGTATTTTGCCGTCCAAAGAGTGCGTCATTCCTAGTAATCCTTACATATCCAAGGTAGTGTGGATCTACTTCCATCCCCCAGATGGAATAATAAAAAAAAAAGATTATTCCCTCCAGATGGAATACTTTCAAAAGGTCATTGCACTCCTGAAGCCCAAGAAACCATCAAAATGGACCCCAAGAGTTACATACCCATCTCGCTACTATCTCACATCTATAAGCTTCTTGAGCGACTGATACTCGGCAGGAGCAATGATACGGTCGAGGCAATTTGCCGCCGCAACCCCCAAGCTGGATGTCGAAGAGGTAAATCAACAACTGATCAATAGCAAGACTAGTTAATGACATCAACAGCCTTCCATAAGAAGCAGAAGTTTGGAGCAGCCTTCATTGACCTAACTGCTGCGTACGATACAGTCTGGCACCGAGGTCTCTCCCTCAAGCTACTCAAAATCTTCCCTGATGTCCAAGCTTGTCCACGTTCCTTATGCTGCTTCTCAACCAAGACAGATCTTTCGTCCTGGAGCCATCAAATGGGCAACGCAGTAGTAAGCGCAAACGTCGGAATGGTGTCCACAAGGTTCTGTCCTGGCACCCAAGTCTTTTCACATCTACGTCTCAATATGCCAAGGGAGATTGGTCGCAGTACTCCTACGCAAACGACACGACACTTGGATTAGCTGCTGATTCCTTTGATTCCTTAAAACGTGTTGGCGAAAGACTATCACTGTAAGCCAAGTCTTCCACCGATGCACGTGAAAACTCAGCACACCCAAACCGTCGCTCTGTTTCCATCTTGCAAATCGATTGCGCAAAAGAGGAACTAAACCATCACCTAGATGGAGAAAAACTTGTCACATGACCCCAACACCGAGTACCCCGAGGCGTCACAATGGACCGCACCTTACTTTCAATTCACACACCAGGCAGTCGCTGCCAAGCGCGTCTCTTGTCAACCTCCTCAGAAGGCTTGCGGGGGCTGGATGGGGTGAATCCTTTGACACCTTACATACATTAACTGTTTGCCTAGGCATACTCCACTGCTGAATACGCTGCACCATTATGGAGTCACAGCGTACTTCAACACAAGCTTGATGTCGTTCGAATGATCAATGAGACTTGTTAGTGGTTGCCTTTTGGCGACGCCTGTAGAATACCCTTCCATTCTGTCTGGCCTCGCTCCCTCACCTTAGGAGGAACCTTCAATTGATCAAGCTCGCCAACAAATGTGATGAACACCTGTAGTCCTATCCCACCACGCAACACCCTTAGAGGAGTCGAGAATTCCACTTGAATCACTTTGCTACCCATCCATGACACTGCAGTCACAGTATCACTATCGATCATCTTGGATCAATGAACAGATGGTATGAGCAATGGTCATCCTCCTTTGAACTAAAGCAGTTTTGTTGTGACAGCCCAATCTAGCAGCCCAACGGCCTGTGACCTTGATAGAAAGCATGGGTCAACCTCCAACAGACTCAGAACTGGCATGGTCACAAGAACTCCTTCACAAGATCGGAGTAGAACCATCACCAAACTGCGATTGTGGAGAGCCACAAACCATTAGCCACATCATACATGACTGTGAGGTTTACAACTCCCCAAGAGTATTCCAGGCCTGATCAACCTGGATGATGAACTATCATCTGGTTAAAGACGGATCTTTCCACTGTGATTTGGACTTGCCACGAACGAACGCGTGTGGTAGTAGTAGTTCAGGAGTAATTCCGCAAGAGTTATAGTCCAATCTCATATAAATTCCAAGTTTGGCAAGTATATAGAGCCCGATCGTAACACTTCGCTAAGCCTAGCTGGCCAAAAAGGAACTGAGGGAGAGTAATGGCCGACGGGGTGTGACCTGGGGTCCTGGTAGGACTTTTCTTTTTTTTAGGTGTGTTATTTGTATTTTGGGGCATTTCACTTTCTCAAGAATGAAAATCATATGTTTCCGTCCACATTGGTTTAAAGGAAATCAGCTCAGTGTACTGATTTAATAGATTTCAAAGCATTTCCCCTTTAAGTCAGGCCCATGTGATTTTTGACACCAAATCTGTTGAACCCCATATGGACTTGAGTCAGCGATTCTTCTGACCATGTCTCATGTGATTAAACAATTGATTTGTAGCATCAAGCAGGATTTATGATTTTTCAAATAATGCCCCTTTAATCTGCCCTGAGACTTTGACCCAATCTGTGAACACCCCATATGGTGCTTGGGTCAGCGGTTCTAACCAAGTCTAGTGAATTCTAGCAATTGATCTGGGGCACCATAATGAATTTACAGATTTTCAAATAATGCCCCTTTAATGGCCATGTGTACCTTTGACCCAAACGTTGAACACCCCATATGGACCTTGGTCAGCGGTTATTCTAGCCATTCCGAGTGATTATAACAATTGATTTGTGGCACAAGAAGGATTTTATAGATTTTTCAAATAATGCCCCTTTAAATCTCCCACGTGACCTTTGACCAAAATCTGTTAACACCCCAAATGGGGCCCTGGGTCATGATTATTCTGACCGATTTTCGCTTCCAATTGGCCCAAGCGTTTTGGCAACAAGATGCATTATGGCAAGTGTTAAAGACAGAGTGATAGATCTATAGATAGATAAATAGAGTCAACACATTGCCATAACAATAGCTCGGCATACTAACGTATGTCTGAGCTAAAAATGCTAAACAGAGAACACATGCATAGCGCCCTCATTTCATCCATTATCAAAATGGCATCGGTAACCGCTGTGTAGCTACGTGATAGCTGCGTATCTACTCTGGTATGTCTACACTATTATCCACCCCCCCCCCCCCCCGCCCCCTTCTCCCCACCACAATCTTGGACAAAAGTATTTGACACCCCATGTGAAAATTTACTCTTTTAAAAAAAAAACGCGTGTTTTTTTGTTTTTTGAAATTGAAATTTTTGGGTATCATTTTGAAGTTTTTGCTAATCCAAATCCTCCCCTTCCCTACCTCATGCTGAGTGTTGCAGGCACACTGTAACACAATTTCATGTGGTTTTTGTGTTTCAGACATTGTTCCAGGGGGGGAAATTTTACCGTACATAGAAAGTTGCCAACACTTTTTTGCCAAGATTGTATTGGAAACTCCAGGGTAGCCATTCGGTAGGTACTCCGAGTCCACACCACTGTTTACCTATTAACTGTGTACTTTGCAAGCCCTGCCTTGCAGCTACTGCCTCGTAACTAGCCCAGTGTGTACTGTGTTGTCGCTGCCGTATAGGCTACACGCGAGTAAGAAAACGGCGTGTATTTGCCTAATTTTGTATCACATATTAACACTAGCTGTTGAAAGTCATTTACTATACAAAACAGAATAACACAAAACATATAAATCCGAACAGTTTTGACAACTGATTTATGTCATTTATTCCACTAACTACATCCGGTGTTAAAAATTTTAAGAAATTTCATTGCAGACAAATATGATTTTCTTAAAAAATGTTGTTTTACATACTCACATGGAGAATGGACTCAAATTTTAAGCACTATCCCAGATAAACTCATAACAGGATAGGATTCCGTTACTATTTCACCTTTGGTGTCTCTTTCTTTATTCAAACAAGGCGGTTCTCAAACCCCAAGGTCCCTGCCGTCGCGATAGTAAATGGAGAGAAAATCATTTTAAGATCCAGTGAGAATTGGTGATGGAAAAAAGTGGTTCTCAAACCACTGAGGCTTGGCGCCATAGCAGTTGCAATTTGACGTACAATCAAATGTTGACTACATTGACCTACAACTATGTATTTTATTGACCTTAGATGACCCTACTTGACCTTGAAATGACATTCACAATTTTCGGTTTCAGAAATGTTGACCACATTCACAAAGTTTCATTACCTACCTCATGTTGCAGTTAAGCAATATCTCAGATAAGACTCATAATAGGATTAGGATAACCCCACGACCTTCAAATTTTCATCAATCTTGCGTACTTCACCTATCAGTTTTCATGACCCTACTACCATGATGTATAGATGTGACATTAGAGGACCCCCATGACCTTGAAGTGACCACCAACATTTTGGCACTGACATGGTGACCACACCCACCCAGTTCATCATCCTACCCATACTTAGTGATTTGACCTTGGATGACCCAGCTTGACCTTGAAATGACTTCAAATTTTTTATGGCACTGAATGCTGACCTCCCCCACCAAGTTCCATCATCCTACCAACTACTTAGTGGTTTGACCTTGATGACCGACATGACCTTGAAATACCTTCAAATTTTTCAGCACTGAATTGTTGACCACACTCACCAGTTTTCATCATCCTACCACAATTGACAAGAGTCTATATCAATTTAATTTTTCCCTTGTGACCTTGAATAACCGCCGCATGACCTTGATTGACCCTCAATTTTTTCGGCACTGAATGTTGACCACCCCCACCAAGTTTCATCATCCTGCACAATTGCCAAGGCCTTATAGCAATTTTAATCCCCTTTTTTCCCCATTTGAGCTTGACCCATGCCACATCCCCACCTCCGAACTCATCCACTGTCTACTTGGGTGACATCTATGGTGCGAAGATGGACACCATACTTGCTTAGATCAAAAGATATCGTGTTTACAAGGCTTATAACAATATATCCTATTTTTGACCAAATATGACCCTATTTTTGACCATATTTGACCTTTGACCTATGTCACATGACCCACTTTACATCCCAGTCAACGCCTACTTGAGATGCATCTATGTTGCGAAGATGGACACCCACACTTGCTTAGATCCAGAGATATTGCCTGGGACACACACACGCACGGACGCAGGGCATTTCTATAGTCCCCCTTTGCCCACTAAAGTGGCGGGGGACCAAAAATAAGAGCCATCATGCAAATAGAACCATGAAATACGGCTTGAAGAACTAACTTACACTGATCTGAGAGTTTGATAGGCTGCTTTCAGGCTTTTGACAGTCTCAAGGACAATTTCAAAAGTCTCCAGAAATGGCTTCAGCATGTTTTCTAGTGGCTTGAGTGCCTCAATGAAATCATCTGTGATGGAGTCTATTTCTCCTTTAACACAGTCTCGAACCTGGTCCTGAAAATAGTAGCAAAATAAATTTGAAAAACAAGAGCAACATCTGTAACAAGGCATGGGAGGGATTTCCAAATAGAAAGTCATAAAAAAATTGGAACATTTAATAGGCAGTTCAAAAGAGTCGCCGCTATAATTTCTCAGGCAAGGCATGCATCAACCCTGAAGCACAGTTATGGTCGAATGGTGCCCACCTACACCGTGTTTTAATACATTGTGTACGTGAGGCTTGCCCGAGAAATTGTAACACCAACTTTAATATTGTGTAGCCTAGCATTACTTAGCCATCAGTCCTACCAAAAAGAAAGCTTGCAGTTTATATAGTCCTTCTGTAACTTGTGCTTTATTAAATTGCAGTATATAAATTCTGTAGAGCGCATATTCAGGGGGAAAAATTCAGATTAAAGTTAGAGAATAAAGGTATGATTTTTGGAATCGGTGCTGTATCTACATCAAATTGAACCCAGTTGGACCATTATTTTAAGCGGAGGAACGATCCCGCAGGCCGAGTTCTTCCACGCAAAAATAATGGTCTATCACTGTCAATTTGACATAGATACAGCACCGATTCCAAAAAATCACATCTTTATTCTCATTTTTAAACAGCATCACAATTTCCCTGATACTTGTAAAAACAAATGTTTTTGAAAGTGTAAATATTTAACAAAATATTGAATCCCTGCATCACCCCCATGCTTCTCATACCCATGAGTCATAATCGTTCAATCCACAAACTCATTGGTTTAAAAAAATCAGTGTACCGTGGATCAATATACAATCATAAATCGGGTAGCTTTCTCATTCCAAACTCACAATGGATTTTTATTGAAACAAAACAAAATGATAAGCATTTCAGATAAAATTTACAACTTTTAAATGTAATTATTTGTGGAGACGGCATCAAAATTAAATCTAGTACAATTTTTTCTTACATACAAAATTAAAAATGACGGTGACCATTGTGAACTTAATGAAAAATGCGCAGCGATTGAAGAATGGTAACCTGTGGGAAATTGCCACAAATTTTAGGAAAATTTCCCATTTATTCAAAAAAATTCAAAAAATTATGATTAGGAAAAGGAAATGAGATTTCAAATTCAACTTTATTGTACAAGGGTGTTCTAGAAAGTGGGTCAACATCTTTCCCTCTGTTTTGGCCAAATGTGGTAAGTCCATCTAATTTTGACAACACAAGAGCAAAAATACAAGAAATAATGCTAGTTTCAGAATTCTGACAAAAATACAATATTTAAGTTCCACATTTGCCATACCTTAATCCATATGCAAATACCAAACTAATTTAACTTTATTAGTCAAACTGTCATTTTTTCAAAAAATCATGTTTTTCTCGAAGGCAATCGTGGACTTAAACACGGTTGGAAATAAGGTCTTCAATGTATAGATGAACACTATGAAACACATACAAGCAACATACCCATTTGAATCATTCAAATGATTCATCACGTGTTTCAAAGACTCCAGTACAGAATGGCTCGGTGCTCAGACCATTTTTGACCACTCTTCCATTTCTGGTCTTATATTCTCGACAACATATTGGAGGTCATTAAAGGTATCAGTAAGTACTTGGTTTGTGTCCACCAGTAAGGTGGTTACCTAGAATAAAAGATAAAAGCGACTCGTATTTCCGCGATGTGTAAAATATGGCCCCGCCGAATATCGCGAGCACTAAATTGACAACTCAAAACTGCGCCAGTCTACCCTTAATTTTGGCCATCACTGGCTCGCCAAAAATAATGGTTAATCAAGAAAAATGACCTCAAGGAAATCTTAAAATTGGCTATGCACAAAACTCCCTGAAAATTCACTAAATTTAGAAAAATAATATTGATATTTACTCATGTGGCAACACTATTTTTGAAAAAATCATGTGATCACATTTTAAATTTGGGACCCTTACGGGGGCTGAAGCTGGCGACGAAAAACATTGAATTTTTACGTTATTTTCACATGTTCCAGAAAATGTAAACGGCTGGCAACCCAAAAGAAGACCCATATGTATACAACTAGAACTATAAAAAAATTCGCCCCAAAATCTAATCAGGTAAAGAACTTCTCAGCCCCCCACTTCCTTCGACCAAGTTACATCATTATACCACCTTACAGAACTCCAGCAAAACTTGTACCAGGCCTTTGCGGAAAAAAAATATAATGATGCCACATTAGATAACTTAATTAGCATATTTTACACCCAAAAATTAATAAAGTTGAATAACTCACTCAAACTGCTTAATTTCACTAGTACATCATGTAGCCCTTTCAGAACTCCAGATAAATATTGTACACAATGGTTGACATTTTCTGTCAATATTGACCTTTTTCCCCTACCCCCTCGCACAGACCCAGGGGAGGACCCTGGGGGGAATGATTACATGGTGAGTAGGGATCCCTCCTACACTATACCAAAGTTTGGCCTTACTCTAGCCATCCAGAATCAGAAAAAAAGATATGCCCAAAGTTCTAGGGTTACATTTTATCACGGACATACAGACTACGGAGGCATACGGACGGCAAATACGGACGGAGCCAATTTTATAGTCCCCTCCCGAAAGTCATTCGGCGGGGACAATTAATGACACAAAATAGCCAATGGGACATGTCCTTCTATGGCTGTTGTTTTGTAGTCCCCGTCTGGGGGCTAAAGGAAAACCAAATGTAAATCATAATAAAAATTAGACGATCACAGAATGTCTTTCCGCACATAAAAACTGGCACATTTCTTAAAAATAATTAAATGTACTTCATATTATTTCCCAATATCAGTGCCTCGTGGGATCCAAATATACTTATCAAACTATGGAGTTAAAGATATTCAATTCGCAGGGCACGGTAATGCGGTGTGTAGGAAAACACTTCAAATCCCTTTCATCTGGGAGTGACAGGACCATTGTTAATTGTCGCCGCAGCTGAAGAGATTTCAGGTGTTCGCTCTCCTAATTTAGAATGAGTACTTTTCAGGACCAATCTACTTAAAATCATTCACAAAAAATATGAGCTCTATGTCGCGTGTTCAATAACTAGGCCGGGTTCATATTTTCTTCGAAAAGGAGAGAAAAAGAAACAGGGAAAACAAACATCATAAGAGAATGTTGCTGGGCAACGTTGACCCAACAGCTTGTGAGAACCCAAAATCGTAACCTGATGATTAAAATTTCATTCTATCAATTACCGCGGTTTTCAGAATAAATTTAGTGTCAACGACCTTATTATAATGTACATGGTTTAGTTATTGTGAGAGAGGAAGGGTATTTGTCACTGAACCCCCCGGAATCGTTGAAGTGTAAAACCTGGTATAACAATGGCCCTACATACCCGGCCCATTGTAAACATCTTTAGCTCATGGTTTGTGAAGCATAACATATCCATTGGCTCTGATATTGGGAAAAGAAATTGAGGTGCGTTTATCTATGTTAAAGAAAATGTGCCAGTTGTATGTGCGGAACGACAGTATGTGACGTAATAATTTATTATGAATTTACACTGGGTTTCCCCTAGCCCACAGTGGGCGGACGAAAGGAATTTTGTTATACAGTTGGTTATTTGGTCCACGTCCTGGTCTTAAAATTGACCATGGCTGTATATAGCAAAATTCCGGTTACAGACCAGCCAATCATACAAAAGTTAAAAATTTACATAAATCTGAATATAAATTCATGAAAATTCAAGATTAAAGTACTAATATCACATTAAAACTGTCACACGAATGGAGTTGACCGTTGGTTGGAAACCGACATGATTAGATTTGTGATAACAAAATGTGTTGTTTAATAACATTTATGAATTGGTAATGTCTGAATTTTAGGCATTGGTATAAAGTCAATGCACTGCTCAGGTTTGACCCAGACTCATAATGGTAATTGCCCGCTCGGGCTTGTAGACCATTATTCTCAAGCACTTAAGATTGTGATATTCCCCGAACCGCTCCCCATTTCACTCATGGGTGGAGAGAGCAGGAGGTAAAGTGCCTTGCCCAAGGGTACAACATATTGGACGGCAGTGGGACTCGACAACCCACGACTTTCAGATCACAAGCTGGTCATCATATCCATTGGACCACTTGCTTTTAGTGCCCAAATACACAGACATTAACTATAATGTTAATGTTTTTATGAGAGAGGAGAGAAATGTGATTGGACAAAATCATGCAGGATATTGTCATTGGCACAGTGTATATGCTCATGAGATACATGGAGTGCTTAGAATGTGTACGCAACGTTGATTGATTCATCTTATGGGGGTATGTGCATCTTTTCCTCATTTAGAACGTTAAATACATTGTATTTCGGGAACAATTCAGAATTTTTCTGGTAAAAAATGTCTGCGGTAATAACGTTTATGATTAGGTGAATGTCTGTATATTTTTGTTTCTCATGCATGGGCAAAAATTAATGCACTGGCGTCAGTTTGACCAGATTATTCTGCCATTATAGTCGTCAGACTGATGCGCGCGTGCATTGATTTCTGGCAATGCACCGAAGCTAAAAATATTCAGCCAATCCTCGAAAAATGCAATTTAACGCTTTGGACATTCCAAATCTTAACAAATAGTGCCAAGGCCTAGACTCATTGCGAGCAAAATTGCAGAAAAATTTCATATATTGGGGGAAGTTTGCACAATTAATACATTCCTTTTATAGTCTGATTTTTTATTCCTGTCAGTCAAGAATATTGTCAATGGTACAAATTAATTTCGGAGGGGAGTGTTGAAACAAAACTAAAAAAAGCCTGATAACAGCTTAAATGCTCAACTTTGTTCAACAGAAGAAAATGCTTTTGAACCATATTTTACATGGAACTGTTTTTGTCTCGAATGTGTAAAGGTTTCATATAAGAGCCAATTGAAATATATTGTCGTAAAGTCTGAGACACTATCGATTCTTTGTTTGGAGTCAATCAAAGAATGGATTAAAGTATTACATGAACATCGAGGCTGGGTTGAAGAAGAGGATTAGGCACGTAAATATTGTAGTTGGGTTATGAGTGATCAAAACTCTTAAAACTGTCAAAGATTATTTTCTTGAAAACAAGACGAAAGATGTAAAACGTATCAGATTTTCAATATTCCGTACGGACAGTAAAAGAACTTTGGTTTGTAATTAATACTCATTGTATCATTTTCTTTTGTTGAATGCTTCAGCGCTTTTGTTCAAGTATGGTTGTTGGAATTTATTCAATTGCAGTTGCCTGGTAATATTTTATTCTTGAGGAAAAGGGACGTTTTTTAATGATGGCCTTAATCTGATCCGGTCTAGGGACATTCTAATTTCTATTGTATTGATTGGGCAAAAGCATACACTCTAAGAAGGAATGGAATCATTGAACAAGCCCTAAACAGTACTGAAACTGACAGGAATAAAAAAATCCTACTATAACGGGCTTTATTGAAAAAAACAAACATGCTGAGCATGAGGTTCTTGGCAGTTTTAATCATTACACAAAAAATTTGTTTGTACAGAGTGGAACAAAGCGAATAGAATAAATTACCTTTCAAGAAAAACGCTGCATCCAGAACCTGTTGTTTAGCATCTAATACAGCACTACCGATGTATGATGACTGTGAAACAAAGAAGGAATACAGCAGTTTATACCAGGAGTAAAATATTGGGAGGACCAAGTCACCACCCATCTTGGTGAAGAGCAAGAGGCCCAACACAGAATTTACTTAAGAGATGTGTGGGGCTTCTAAAAAGTAGGACAATTAGGGGAAAATGTGCAGTATTTTTGTAAGAATGTATTACCCCCCCAAAGGTACTTTTTGTTATTTTTTTTTAGACTCATCACCAAATAGGAGACTTTTTGTCAGATTGTCTTACATTTGTTCACCTTCCTGAAAAAAAAAGGGACCTTTTATGGAATTTGGGGGTGCAACTTGCACCTGCATGCCATGCATAATTATGGTCTTAAGGCAGTGTGAAACCTAGTGTTTTGTTTTTACACAAATGTCTGATTTTGAACCACCCATTTTAAACATCAACATGTGTTCTATCGTTACAACAAAGGTTTCCAATGCAGACAATCTGAGTGGTATTTTCTGCTGATTTAAAAACAGATATCTGACCATTTAAAGTCACACAAACCACATGGTCATAAAAAACAGCTATTTGGACCATTTAAGTCACAAACACCCAAATGGTCATAACGGCGGGAATTTAAGCACACTTACACGCCGTCAGGCGCAAGCGCAGCATCGCGTCGCCGTGAGTGAATTTTTTGCTGCGTAATGAAGCGTGCGTGTGTTTGAATGTACTTTTGCACGAACGCCATCTTGGAAAAACAAAAAATCATATTTGAAAATGTAAACAATGTGCTAATTTTAGACCAGAGAAAATTTTTTTTTTTTTTCAATTTCTTCTGATTTTTGCGTTGAGACAAAAGAGGTTTGATTCAATAGTGCATAAGATGTATTGTGCATCACTTGCACAACTATTTCAATTTTGAGTTAAAAAGGTAAAGTTATTGAGAAAGACACAGCTTGAAATGGCGTGAAAAGTCACTTTTTTACTAAACACGATTTTATCAAGTTCAATTTTGCAAAAGTTGGGCAAAATTTTCAGACAGATAACTCAAAAATAACGAAGTAAAAGGTAAGTAAAAAATCACACTTTTGACTTTTTTCCTTATATTCGAAAGCTATATTTTTAAAAAAAATGAAAAAAACCTCCTAGAACAAATTTTTTGTCTCTAAAAAATAAATAAGAAATTTTTAAAATTAGGTTAAAAACGCGTGTTTTTTTGTTTTTTGAAAATTTTGGGGCAAAATCATGTTTTTCAGTATTTTTCTCAAAATATGGCAAGAAAAAAAAACCCCCAAAAAAAAAAACAACAAAAAAAAAAAAAAGGTTTTACATTAAGCTGATGCCATCATCGGGTTCATCGTCAAATTTTCTTTCGTAGCAATGTATACTTTTAATACAATAATCAAATATTTGGCCATTACAAACCAAAATTGATACTCGGAAACTCAAGTTGACACTGTCCTTAAGGGGCAGTGTGAACCTTGATTTTCCGAGTAGCTATGTTGGTTTGTAACTTTGCAAATATTCGATTATTGTATGTAAACAGTATACATTTCTAGAAAGAAAATGGACGATGAACCCAATGATGACATCAGATTAATTTAAAACTTTCCGTAGTTTGAGAAAAATACTAAAAAACATGATTTTTGCCCCAAATTTTTTTAATTTTTTTATTTATTTGAATTTTTCATGATTTCTTATTGTTATTTTTAGAAACAAGACCAATTTGTCTAGGCCGGTTTTTTTTCATTTTTTAAAATAGAGCTTGCTTTTCGAAATTAAGGAAAAATGTCAAAAAGTGTGATTTTTACTTGTCTTTTCCAAAATTTGAGTATATATTGGAGAATATCTTTAGTTAAAAATCGAAATGAAAAATTTAGAAACCTCCCTAGAGAAGCCGATTGCTATCGTAGAAAGTTAAACTTACCTTTTACTGGTATATGTCGAGTTTCGTTGTCTGACATTTGCCAAATTTTGCGAAAATTGAACATTGAGAAAATCCGTGTTTAGTAAAAAAGTTACTTTGCACGCCATTTCAAGGCGTCTCTTCTCAATAACTTTATCTTTGAACTTCAAAAATGGAGTATGTTTGCAAGTGATTAAAATACATCTTTATGCACTAGTGAATCAACATATTTTGCCTCTAACTCCAGAAATTAGAAGAATTGAAATTTCATCTGGTCTACATTCGCGCTTTGTTTACTTTTCAAATATTATTTTTCGTTTTTTTCCAAATGCGTTTTCGCGCAAAAGTACATTAAAACACTCGAACTCTTCATTACGCAGCAAAATTCACCGCGCGGCGCGATGGTGCGCCTTGCGGCGTGAAGTGTGCTTAATTCCCGCCGTTTAGACAAAGCGATTTTGTGACTTTACATGGTCAAATAGCTGTTTCTAATCGGCAACAATACAGCTCAGGAAGGTCTGGCAGTGGATTTACCTTTGTTGGTAACTATAGCACACAGTTTGATGTTTAAATGGTGCAAAAAGCAGAAATTCGTGTAAAAACAAAAGCACCAGGGTTGACACTACCCTTAAGTGCATTTCAGATTCCTCTCATCTCTGCTCTCTTTATACCTTCATTGAGGATGCACTTGATTTGGTTTATCAGTCCCTGTACACAATGTTGGGATAGTGCCCTCGCCTTAGGATCTCCGCATTGCCTTTCTGCATTTTTGCTGAAATACTCTTCCAAATTTCCATGGTAACTGATTGGGCAATACAGACTAATGCGCCTATGAGTGCATTGCGGTCAAACAATGTGATACTACCGTCTGGCGGCTTTGTTTCATGTTACTGTCTGGCATTTGCATTGGGGATAACGAAAGGTCGTTGATGGATCATGTTGGAATGAGCATTATTAGTAGGTCCACTTCCCCTATATGACCATCACATAATATACTTTGTACACATTAGCTGCAACATACAGTAATGCCTATTTGCACAAAGACACAACTCAGCTCTCCGAGGCTTCCACCCTCACACATGCTCTGGCAATCCTGTTACAGTTGATGGACAAAATTTTGAGGCATCTTTGACAAAGACTATTCGATTTACGGTCACTGCATATCCTTGAGAAAAAGCTAATCCAAGATTCTGAGCTTCACATGGCATTATTGGCAAATGCTTGTATTATAGCTAACCTGGGTTTGAAAAAAACCAGGGTTATTCCTACCGGAGTTGGACGCTTTTTTTTGCTTCAAACATAACTCTAAATGCACTGTGACGGGTGAGAAAATTCCTTAGGATGACTGTTTCCGGCTCATCCTGAAGAATTTCTCACCTGTTACATTTAATTTCACAGTATTTTGAAAGGGAAGAAAGGTCCACTCTTGTAGGACTAACCCTGTTTAAACCCTGGGTCTAAGTTAGACTCCCTTTCAGAATAACCAGCCTAGTGCTGTAATTTCTGAGAGAGAATGCAAATTTGCACAATTTCTATTTGCTTTCAGAGACAATCCATTTTTGCACATAACATTAGGAACATACAAAGGCTTATGATTTACATGATAGAAAAAAATACTCAGCTTTTATGCAAGGTTGGAGAAAGAAGCTGGAGATCGCAAAATTCCGTGTTTCTGCAAAGGGTCATTTTGGTAGCTGAGGGTCAGTGGCATTACCAGCAGGGGGGACCCTTGCCCCCTGCCAGCCACCCAAATGTAATGACCTTTGTACAGTGTCTATGGAGAAGGACCCAAATGCGCTCGCTAAGACATACCCTAGGCACCCCTTCTGCCCCCCCACACACACATACACATTTCTTCTAAAGGATTATGCATGCAAGACCCAGAAAAATGTCTCTTTGAACCGATTTTGAGCCGTTTTCGGAAAATGGACCCATGTCTATGATTTCTTGTAGATTAGAAAATGGGGCCCCATATCTAAATTTTTTCTGTTAAATGTAACCCATTTGTGTGGCCTCCTTATAGGAGGCAATATATACTTTGGCCATAAATAATCACTGAAACATTCCATTTTTGTTAACCCTGTCTGATTGTTTTTTCTAGTGACAACTTGTCTGATATCCCTTGTCCTCATCCCGCACTCATCTCACAAAAATTGGCCTGAGACTCTTTCCTTTCGGTGGTACATAACCAAGAGGTCGACAATTTGGTCGACCACACCCATGACCACACATACCGTTCTAGGTATTTTCCTTTCAATGTCGAAACCACTGGTGTCACTTTACCTCAGAAAAGGAACCATGAAACGTGAACCTAAATTTAACACTGCCCTTTCTACCTACAAGTCTGATATGACAGAGAGAGCACAACAGAAGCGATGTTGGGGTGGAAGTTGAGGTATGGATTGAGAATGAGGACTTGATGCAGATGTTGGGTTTGGAAGAGGCGATGGACCGTTGGCGAAGGCGAATAGTGTAACGTGGTATGGGCACATTTGTGAGTAGGACTGACGAGCATGCCTTAAGAAGGGTCTTTGAGTTTCCAGGTTGGAGGGTCGAGAGGAGGACGTCCAAAGAGGACATGGAAGAATCAAGTAGAGGAGGAAGTAGGAGTGTTGGTTGAGGATGGAGGTTCATTGAATCGTGGGAATGAATCCGGCCACCCCCCTGTTACGGACAAAACCGGATTTTAAACTACTACTCGTACTAAGTGATATTAAAATTGAGCACCACACCACCATAAAGCACTTCTCTAGCCTTTCTTGTTTCTTGTTTTTTTACACCTGAAACCCTAAACGCCAAAAAAATGTTTGATAGGTCCAGGCTGATGAACTTCTATCTGTTGCCTGAGTCATTTGCAGATTGACTTATTGCAATTAAAGGTGTAATAAGAGATTTGAGGCATCTAAAAATTGTGTCATAATGGTAATAAACTTCATAGAGATTAGACACTCATAGATTTCTTACATGTATTAAGCTACAGAAATGTATTAAAAAGAGAGAAAAAAGGTGTTTTCATTTGCTTATAATTCAATATAAAACTAGGGTGAATTTTGTATTGCTCTATACAAAATAAGAAATTCCAATTTTGTACCAAAGAGAAACATTATCAGCTTATGCCTTTCAGATGGGGTATATTTTTGAAGGAAAGCTTACATCAGGGCAAAAATCAGTACTTTCAATTTTTCTATGGAAACCCGATATGTGAAAATCTCTCGTTGCACCTTTAAAAATTTTAAGCGAACCAAAAATACTACACAGTGCACATATCCTAAGATGCTGTATGCAAACACTGCATCACCAAACACCAAAAGGCACCGAAATACACTGAAATTTTTGAAAACATACAAAAACAGAAGGTCCCAGAAAATTCACAAAAGGCAAACAAAATACAATTCTAACTACCAAACTACAGTACTCAGAGATGTAACAGAGGAGTAGTCCCATTTCATGAAATCCAAAAGTTGAAAGGACATGAAGGCCAATTTTAGCGTAGAATCCGGTGAAGCTCGGGGAACATATTTTCTTGTGATTTTGAGGTACAAGACCCTTCTGCAACATAAAAAACTTGTGTTTTTGATGCAGTTATTACCTGATCATGAAATTTTGATCTCAGAAATTGAAAAAAAAAATTTAAAATAAAAAACAAACTAAAAAATCAAGAATTTTTTTTATTTATGGCCCTCAATCCGGAAATTTCCGGAAAGTTACATCACTGAGTACTTGAAGAACATACCAGGAACAACAATCAATGGGCATTGACTGTGGCTGTCTGCCCATTCCCGTAATCAGATTTTCACGTTCCTTCTAAATATGGCTGCAAAACAAAATTGTTGATATTTTAGGGACTTTAATTGCATATTGATGTTCCCACAAAGTATGAGTTGTATCTTTCATGAATACTCTATCTTCAATTAATATTGACTCAACATGTAGGTGGACCACTCACAAGAAAGGTCATAACTCTTGGACTGGTGATACTAGATGTGGTGCTGAGATTATAAGAATTGTAAAGTGCGTAAGGGTCTTAATCGATCACTAGGTTGTTTATGTTGATGTATGTAAAACAAAGTACCTATTCAAACAATCACCTCAACTACTCGTAAATTCCAAAAGAATAACATGGCCTCCTTCGTATCTGATTAACAACTGAACTTCTTCATTACATTTTGACCATGGTAACGTTGACATTGCTTACAAAGAATTTGACAAATATATTGCAAGGCGTCATTGATAAACATGCACCCCCCCAATCCCACTACAAAACGTTAGGAAAAAATCAGGCCTTTCTCCATGGTACAACAGTGAAATCAAAGAGGCACGAAAAATACGCGTCGGCTGGAGAGAAAGTGGAAAAAAACATGATACAGAAGAAAATAGAAACGCCTATAAAGAGCAACACATTCATGTAAATAAACCTCATTCAGAAAGCCAAAGAAACTTATTTCAAAGATAAATGGCTGATGCTGACACAAAGGTGTTTTCCAAATAATCAATAAGCTTCTAAATAAAGGAGGAAAAAGTTTTCCTGCCTTGAAACTTATAAAGAGCCTTAGCGATTTCATTCGATGAGTTCTTTGCGAACAAAATCGAAAAAATAAGAACAAACTTGACAAAATCCAAAACACAAATGAACTAGCGTTCACATATACGGATGATCCACAAGAAAAAATCAAGAGATGACGGAATTTCCTCCAGTGTCAGAGGATGAAGGTCAAAAAAATATTATCTTTAAATGCCCAAAACAAAAGTGTTCATGGGATGTTTATACCAACATGGCTACTTAAACATGCATCACACCAATTACTGCCTGCATTAACATCTATCATCAAATTCATTCAGTCGGGGTACCTTTCCAAGCTTTGAAACAAGCTATTGTTTCGCCAATCATCAAGAAAACTACATTGGACCCTAACGAACGCAAAAAATAGTGACCTGTCAAATATCAAATGTTTTTCAAAAATTTTGAAAAATGCGCAATGCCCAGATTTAATTACCCACAGGTCTGAAAAATCAATTGCTTGACTTCCACACCAATTGCTTACAGCCTATGCATGGCACTGAAACAGCCCTCCCTCAAAGTGAAATGATTTGCTCGTGCTATGGACCGACACAAGCAGTTTACTTGTGTACTGGATTTAAGTGCGCATTTGGACACTATTGATTTTGACATTTTAAATGATAGACTGACACATACATTGGCAGTAAAAAACACTGTGGAGTAGATGGTTCGTCTACTACGTCAACGTAAAGTAGAGTTTGTGTTGCGGGCAAATTTTCAAAGAGCCATACTATGGATTTTGGCCTGCCACAAAGGTTCTTGTTGGTAGGTCCAGGGACTTTTAGTTACTATACTTAACCTCTTGGAAAAATAATAAAAAACATGGACTTAACTATCAATAATGCAGATGACATACAAATTTACACAAATGTGACCAAAACTACTGGAAATAGTTCACTGCATTATTCAAAACTGGAAGCATGCTTAAAGACATAAAAGAATGATGAAATAAATAAACTCAAACTGAATGAGGACAAAATGAATTTTTTATCTGCTGGCTCCAAAAACACTTTAAGGCATCTTCACCATGTATCCCTGATGTCTGCGGAAATACAATGTGCCATCACCAACTGTTCGTAATCTTGGTGTCCACTTGATTATGATCTCCATGTCCTGCCATATTTCTCCACTTTCAAGTCACTCAATTTTCATCTCAGAAACATGGCCCGTATTCGCCGCTACATTGATGAGGAGGAAAAATGTAATCATGCTGTAAGATCACATGTAATTTCTAAACTGGACTACTGCAACTCACTACTATATGGTATTAACTTAAAAGAAAAAGGAGACTCCAATCTATTCAAAACACAGGGCTGCAAGATCATATTTAAGAACCGGAGGGGCACATAACACCAGATTAAAACAACTCCACTGGTTACCTGTTAATGAAAAGGATCATTTTCAAACTCCCTACACTAACATATAAGTGCAAAATGAAGCGCACCAATAACATGATAATCTTATTCAAGTCCCAATCACAATCTCAACACAAATGTTCCTTCGATCTCATGCTGACAGCAATCTTCTCGTGTAAAAAAGAACATATAAATGTAACGGTTGTTGACTTGACAAAGCTTTTCCGCCATTCAGCACCTTTTATGAGAATAAGTTAACCTGCAACAATGCGTATGGCTCCAAACCTAACCCTTTCAAAGCAAAATTGAACACATATCTTTTTCCAAAGTCAGTACATGTATATACATGTATTTTGTATATATGTTTTTAAGATTGTAGCTTTAAGATTTGTACTTAAGATTATGTAATCTGTTGTAAACTGTAAGACCATGTAAGCGCTTTGATCATTCTTCATGCTAAGGCGCTATATAAAATTGTTATTATTCATCACACTCCATTTGGAGCTTTCGCGGTTGGGAATATTACAATTGCCTCGACAGCTAAGGGACATCACAACGGCCCACATCATGCAGTGGGCACACAGCAACCAGCTATGGTATGCCTAATAACTATGCTCTGCATAATGAGCTATGCTACAGCCGCAGATAGCACAATATGCAAATAAGTTTGACGCAATCATCCAATGGCGGTGGCCCTGAGGTGTCCACCAATTTGCTGAGTCACTGTCCGAGGCCTGAAAGACCCATATTGTACCAGGAGAACAAGAAAAAAGTTAAATTACTCCTGCTGACAACTTGAGTCTGCACTTGTCCAATGGTATACCAGTTAGGACTGTATTCACAATAACTGGTTTAACTCTTAGTACAAGACCAAGTTCTGCTATGAAAACCTCTACAATATTTTTCTTCCTATCACAGCTGTTGAAAGTCTCTTTATTAGATTAAAATGAGAATAAAACAAAAAAAATCAACGGCGGACACTTTTGAACAACTAAATTGGAGTACTTATTCCACTAACTACATCATGTGTAAATTGAGGACATTTCATTGCGGGCAAATATGATTGTTCATAACAAATCTAGTTTTACAGTCTTGTCTATGGAAAAATGAGGCATATAGAGGGCGCTATAACATACAACGTAAGAACTTTGTAGGCCTCTATGGCAGATTCCCACAATGGATTTTATCATTTTTTCAGAGGTAATAGCTATTGACATGTCCCGACTTATATCAGTTGTCAAAATTGTGTCGCCATTGCTGAAAATTGCTCTAAAAATAAAAGACACAATTTTGAATGGGGTCAAACAGCGGTGCTGTAATCAGTTTTTAGTGTAAAAAGTGAAACAAAAGTACAGGAGTATAAACAAAGTGAGAATGTGCCTGTTATCAGTGATTGGCTAAATCAGAAATCAAAAAAAATACCAAAATCAGATTTTTGACATGTTAGTATGTACAGCTATTATAAATGCATACAAGTCTGAAGCAAACCAATAAGGACGGAATCGGAAATTTTAGTCATACTGTCCATACGGAACACTACACAAACACATAACTAATGGAGATTCCTATCTTTGAACACGCTGGTTTCTTTCTTTCAGTAAATGTTTCACAGTTTGCAAAAACACTCACTTCTACAAAATAAACTTCACTTTGAAAGTTTCCTGCCAAATTTCAAATCTTTTTTTTTAATTTTTTTGGATTGAATCACTGATAGTGCTTTAATATTCTATTTTTAAACAAAGTAACAAAATTAAAAGTCCTAAATTATTGCGACTCGACCTAAAACTACAAGTTAAGCAGGTTTAATTCTTTGTGAATTGTACTTTTGTCATTCTAGTACCCCCATTTAATAAACATTTATGTTATTTTGTTTGGCATTGAATTTTAAAAATGCTGACGTAGGTCAGGTAAGGTTTCCTTTTTTATTTAGGGCCTGCATTGTATCCTGGTAACAGGACTACATGTCCCAGGCCAAGTTTTGGGGCTAAACCACACACCCACCATCAATTTTCTAGGAAAATCTGATGAGGGAGCTGGTTACCCTGGTAAGATGAAAAGAAGATCTACCTACAAGGGAGTCAGCTCTGGAGAGCTTGGCCGCCATCAAGCACATGCTGCCTTACATGTTGGGCATAGTTGCCCAAAAGGCTAGGCCACCTTGCCGAAAACTGTGGATGGCATCAGGAAGGTCATCCGGTCAATTATATTTTGCTCCAATAAAGCCCACACAACAGTATTGTGAGTGTGAGGTGCATCCGGCCACCCCCGTTGCAGGGGACAAAACCGGATTTAAAAACTGGTTTTAACTAACTGTAGTATGGGTGCTGAATATGAAAAGAGTAAGTGTGCATGGTATAATGTAATTATGCCCCCAATTAGGCCATTTTTTCTGTTTGCCTGATGGAAATATAGGTATAACCTTTATTTTAGGAGAGACCACTGGCAAGGCCAAAAAGAGATTATGAAGTTGACGGAATAAAGATCGAATCTCCAAAGGAGTTTGCACTAGACTTAATTCTGTGAAGTGTTTAGATGACGGGACATACCCAATGTGGTACTCATGTGACATCCATGTGATAGCAATGTGGGTATGTTCCCTAATGTAAGCAGACGCATTGAAGTCTTAGTATGATATGCAAGCGTATGTAATAAAGCTATTAATTCCCCAAGGAAGCCTTTTGCACTGGACTAAGTTTGTAACTTGCTTACACTAAGGCTAACACCAAATGTGGTACTCATGTGATAACCATGTGATAGCAAGGTGGGTATGTCCTTATGTAAGCAGACACAGTGGGCCTCAGGTAAAGACTTCAATGCAAGTATGATATGCCAGCTATGGAATAAAGCTGTATATTCCCCAATGGAAGTCTTTGCATAGACTATCTGTGACCTGTTTACATGAAGGACATACCCAATGTGGTACTCATGTGACCTCCATGTGATAGCAATGGGGCATGTCAGAAACACAGAAGCTGGCCTTGGGTAAAGACTTCAATTCAGGTATCATCAGGTTATGTAGAGAGGAGTCTTTCCACAAGACAATTATAGTTCGTGTCACACGGAGGTTGAAATCTGGAGTTTTAATTAAAAGGAGGTCGATCGGGGGGGTTTGTGGCCGTGTGGACGCATTCGGAGCAGTTACACTCCGGGAGGTTATCGAGGGTCTAGCGGGGGTTTATCCCCACTAAAATCTGTAAAATGCCAATGCCGTAAGGACGGATTGCTTTTTCTCCCTAAGGTATGTCCAGCTCTGGGACGTTGAATAATATGGGTGTACATTGTGTTTGTATATAGTCTATACTGTTGCAAGAAGTGGAGACCAAAATCCATAGCCATCTGCTGCATGTAAGCACTTGAAGGCTAAGTGGACCTGTGGACCCAACCTCAACAAACTCCATATCGGTCATTAGACGGTCCCCTAGGAGCTTATCAAAGGCATAGGTCTAACAACTTTCAGTCTATAGACTAAAATTATATTGAGTTTGCTACTCTTAACTCATCTTAGAAAAAAAAATGACTTTTGGGGGAATGTTGACCTTTTTTGACTTTCCCCACCCCCTGTCAGACCGGGAGGACCCTGGAGATGAAATTACAAGGTTAGTAGGGGGGCTTGTCCCCTCCTACAATATCCTTATGTGTTGACCACTCTAGCTCATCTGGAAACAAATTATGTGCAAAATGGTTTACTTTTTTGTGAATGTTTCTTTTTTACATGTCCCCCCAACCCCCTGTCCGAACCTAGGTTAGGATCCCTGGGGCAACATTACATGGTTAGTAGGGGTTGTCCCCTCCTACACCATACCTAAGTTTGACTAATCTAGCTCACTTGAAAAAATTTTTATGGCAAAATGTTTACCTTTTTGGTGAAATTATGGACCTTTTTTGACATTCCCCACCCCCTGTCAACCCAGGGATGACCCTGGGGGAATGTATTACATGTTAGTAGGATGGCTTTGTGCCCTTCTACAATATATTAATTTCGGTACTCTAGCCGTCATCGTGACAAAAGTTATGGCAAAATGTTTACCTTTTTGGTGAAATGTTGACCTTTTTTGACATTTCCCTACCCCCCTGTCATTACCCTGGGTCAGGAACCCTGGGGTAATGTTGACTGGTTGTAGGGCTTTGTGCCATCTACATAATCTAAGTTTGGGTACTCTAGCTCACTCTTGAAAACGTTATGGCAAAATGTTTACCATTTTTGGTAAATGTTGACCTTTTTTGACATTCCCCACCCACCCCCTGTAACCCAGGGGAGGACCCTGGGGGAATGGATTCCATGGTTATTAATGCTTGTGTCCCTTCAATACACAATTTTTCCTAAGTTTAGGTACTCTAGCTCATCGGGAAAAAAAGTTTCGGCAAAAGGTTTAACCTTTTTGGTGAAATGTTGAACTTTTTGGACATTTCCCCCCACCGCCCTGTCAGACCCAGGGGAGCACCCTGGGGGAATGGATTACATGGTTAGTAGGGCTTTGTGCCATCCCTACAAGAATATCTAAGTTTGGGTACTCTAGCTCATCTTGAAAAAAAGTTATGGCAAAATGTTTACCTTTTTGTGAAATGTTGACCTTTTTTGACATTTTCCCACCCCTTGACAGACCTAGGGGAGGGCCCTTGGGGAATGGATTACATGGTTAGTAAGGGTCTTGATGCCCTTCTACAATATTTCTAAGTTTAGGATCTCTACTCCTCGGGAAAAAAAGTTATGCAAATGTTTACCTTTTTGGTGCAATGTTGAACTTTTTGGACATTTCCCCACCCCCTGTCAGACCCCGGGGAGGACGCTGGGGGAATTGATTACATAGTTAGTAGGGGCGGTGCCCCCCTAGCAATATACTAGTCTGGGTACTCCTAGCTCATCTGGAAAAAGTTAATGGCAGAATGTTTACCTTTTTGTGGTCCAGAAACCCCCACATCATCATTACATACATACATACATACATACGTACATCAGACTTGCCCTTTCATAAGCCGGATTTTTCTACGCAATCCGTCCAAAACCCCTAAAAAACTAGGGGTGGAAACTCAAACTCCCAATAACCTTCTGGAATGTTTGGAGTGTCCGTGCCGTGTGGACGCTTCGGGGGATAGTGATATCAAGGTGGACCTCGCAAGGTCATCTTTATGACAAATTCCTGTTGTTTTAATATCACGCGCGAAAGTGCACGGCTTCCGGTATGGCGACTTCCAGTCTACACTCCAATGAGAAGAAATAGAATATCAGGGGGATGTTTCAGAGTTTCGGCCATCGTGGGGACGCAATTTGGAGTAAAGTAACATATTGGTTTATTTTCACGCCTGGAGTTTCAAACCTTTGGGTTTTTGTGACTCGTGTGAAACATGGCTTAGTCTCGCAGATTTCATGGGTTTCCCATGCCCCCCTTAAAACTAAATCACCATGATTTTTAGACTCCTTACGACATCTACTTAGAATTTTTTGATGTTACCACACTCAAATATTGTCCCACGTGGTCCGTTTGGCGACCATCTTGGATTAAGAGGGATTATTCGTACAAAGTGTTCATTTAGTTTGAAAGTATCCAAATGATTCGTTCTCACCATAAAGGAATCAAGAAATTAAGTTTGGTATATCTTTGATGTTCCGTTACAGAGATTGGGTGAAAATGTGATAAAGGTCATTGACCTTTTGATTGGTCTGTACCGGGGGGCCAATTTTCAAAATGCATGGACTTGGCAAATTGGTTATCAAATTGTATAGCTATGCGCATGAGCAATCCAGAAAAGTATAGATTGCACTATCTAGGCTGTTAGAGTTCGGGTGGTAACATTAGGGGTAAAGTTACCTTTTCCATCAATTTTGTATTGGTTGGTATGGGAATTAGTGACTAATCCTCTCTTTCATAACCGATTAACCCAACATGGAAAGATCTGAACACGAAAACATGTACATTTCCAGATTGCTCGCTCATGCTCATACCAACAATTTGACACAAATTTTGTCAGATTGAAGCATTTTGCAAATTTTGGCCCTTTTACAATGACCAATCAAAAGGTCAATGTACTTTATCACATTTTCAGCCATATCTCTGTAACTGAACATCACAGATAGTCAAACTTTAATTTTTCTGATGCCTATGATGAGACAATCATTTGAGATACTTTTCAACTAAATTGAACCACTTGTGTCGATTATCCCTCTTACAATCCAATATTGGGCCGCCGAACGGACCCGTGGACAATATTGGATTTTTGGTACATCCAATTCTTTAAATAGATGCTTAGAGATTGCTAATAATATTAGAATTTAGTTTTAAGGGGGGTGCATGGGAGTCCATATAATCTGCTAGACTCGCTACTTTGACCTGCTTTCACAAAGGACAATTGAAGTTTGTCACTGAATTAATCAATTGTGTACTTTTTTGCTATAACACTTTCAGTAACTGTTTAGTTTTTTCAAGCTTCTATGCACAGCAAGAAACACAATACAGATCCATGCTATACTTACATGAGTACAGACTTGAACAGAGATGGCATTGCCGCCTTAAGGATTTTGAAGAGTGTTGTCAATATGTCGGAAATCTCCTTATAAGCTTTTCCGATTTTTCCTCTGCTGCAATCGGCGCAGACAACTTTATGGCTTCACTCACAGCCTACCTAACAAGCAAAACCGAAACATCACACACTCATAGTCCTGACACCTATAGATATTAATATTTATCTCTCGTCTACCAGCCATGGGCTTGTTGCTTAATTGGTAAGAGTGCCGCACTAGTAAAAGGAGGTTGCCCCCCGTGGCCAAGTGCACATGGGTTTTTTTTTTTTTCCAACTCACTCTTGTGTGCACTGGGCCATCCCAGGAAAATATAATAAACATTCCAATCTTTTGTCCTGCCTGGAGAAACTAAGTAGTTTCCAATTTCAGAAACATACCAATTACTTAAAAAAAAAAAAAGGTTAACACTTTCAGAAAATGTCCCATCAATATTTTGTTTCCCAGCAGAGTTTTTGTTATAACCTTAACCCACAAATGCACAAATATAAGGTCAACAAAGTTCTTGCCTTGGATCAAAGGTCAAACCTCTACTTGACCCAGTATTAACCCAGATAAAGAAAAACATGGGAATATCGTTTCCTAAATCTTGTCCAAGTTATGTAGTCAGAGTAATATAATGACCCTAAGTGACTCATGATTGACCTTTGATCTTCCCATTTGTTGTCCAACATAAGACCCCTTGTCTCAATGTATAAGCATACCAAGTATTAATCGCTGCACTACAAATACTCTAGTAGCTCATGGTGGTTTTGTATGAATTATATGGCCAAAGTTCTTTAAACTATTCAGGAATCCACTAATGAAGGTCAGGAAACAATATTTGGTTGGTAACACAATCCACTGATGCAGAAATAACTGAAATGGCCACGCCCCTTTTTTGGGGGGTCATGCCCCTTTTTTGGCAAAGTACTACTGACTGTATCTACAGAACCTTTGGACCTAAGAGTTGTGAGACCACTCAAAATGTGTCCAATGGCCACAGTGATTTGTGGATAGTAATTACATATTTATATCTAAAAGTTCATGGTTTTTGAAATAATTGTCATCATAATTTCAAATGATCTTCATACACCAACTGCATTCCTGTGACCAGAAACAGGCAAAATATCCAAGATTTCCATGCCCCCAAAAAATTGCCCCTTTGGTGGTCCACATGAAAAAAGCGCTAAATTTCCTGAGCTTTGACAAAGGGGGCGTGGTCATTTCAGCTATTTCGACGTCAGTGGGGATTATGTTACCAACCAAATATTGTTCATGGACCTTCAATAGTGGATTCCTGAAGAGTTTGCTCTGGACTTATAAATGATATAAAACCACCATGAGCTACTAGAGTAAAAAGCAAACAGTAAGTGGAAAAAGTGCCAACCAAAAGGGTATACTAGAGCAATATAATGACCCTAAGTGACCCTGAATGACCTTGACCTATCTGTTACCCCACACGAGACCCCTTGTCTCAATGTATAAGCATACCACGTATGAACCTTGACATACACACATACACACAGACAAGAGAGGACAAATGAATATGCCGACATAAGGTTTTTCCAATTGCATCGGATGACCTCAACTACAGTTTTGTGTTCTCGGTTTTTATGCTCGCTATATTCAACGAATATAAGCTGTGGGCCACCAAGCCTATCTTACAACTTGACCTCACATGACCTTTGACCTTGGCATATGACCTTTGACCTCATCAACAAATGAGGGATCCTACATTGCACCAATGACACAAGTTTGGTTCCAACAACTGAACGTCAACTGTTCAATTGAGGTCAATTTAAAAAAAACTTAACATTTCAGTGACACATACACATAAATTCACACATACATTCACACACCACAGCTGTTGAAAGTCTTAGTATTATGACAAAACCAAAATAAAACAAAAAGTACTCACAGTGAATACTGGTTGAAATCATTGGATATATATACCACCGACTTCATCCTATATAAAATTTTCCGAAAATTTCATTGTGGTCAAATGATTTTTCTTTAAAATCTTGTTTAATATGTTCTCTATGAGGAAACTGAAATTAAGAGGGTGCTATACACATGCAAATCCTAATCTTTATAGGCCAACGTGGCAAAGTTCCCACAAGAGGTGGTAATAGCCCTTGCATGTCCCCATTTACATCAGTTGTAAAAATTGTGTCGCCACTGCTTAAAATCCTCTTAAGATAAAAGAGACGATTTGCATGGGGTCAAACCGCAGTGACAACACACATGCACAACAAATTTCTAAGTGGTCCTGCCAGCTTTGCCCGCAGCCCACAATAAATGGGAATTGGGGAATGTCATTCCTGGGAAATTCTAATTCACTCGTGGAAAATCTTGAGTCCAGGAAAAAATAATAAGCTCATGTATTGTTTTTTTCCCCCCCCCCGGTCTCTTAATGGCCGGAGTACCACAATTTACCGCATGTAGATATGTTGCAGAACCGTACACACATCTACATGTGCGTAGTCTTGTCTGTCGCATTAGAGTCCTTGAAAATTAAACAGCCAAAACACTTCTTGTACGTTTGTTCTCCTTTATCAACATATATTCATGACTGCTCCTTTTTCACTTTTACATCACACGCAGCCACACCTCCAACAAAGCTGACTTTAAATTCTGCCCTCAATATCCAAGCATTTATTGACTAATCAGTGATAGCTTTGTGCACTCATGCTTGATCACACTCCAAATCACGTTTTTAGCTCTCGCATCAAAACGGATTGAAATATTGGCGATAAACTTTACAGATGGGTTTTAGAGTGAAGGCCCATCTATCAAGATGAAAATTCTATCCTTAAATCGGACCATCCCCTTTAACTTTTCAAACATAGTGCATGATGAAAGACTGTTTGTTTGATTTACATGCTGCATTGATCGACCTCTTTGGGTCGTTTACACCTGTACTAATTTCACCCAAGACCCCGGTTGAACCCTGGTTAACCCAGTTCTCCAAGTGTAGTGTGAACAAAAGAGGATTAAAAAAACCCCCCCGGGTGAAAATTTCAACCCTGGTAAGTGAAAAGGGTTTACCTAAACCCGGGTCCGACCCACATTCGACACAGATCGAGCGTAGTGTGAACAGAAAACTCTGTTTTCCGACCCTGGTTACCGGTAATAGGTAACCAATACGTCCCTATCTTTAGCTACCAAGTACAGCGAAAACAGCATCGCCGCACTTGGCGTTAGCGACAACATCAAGCCTCCTCCTGGTATCGACTGAAAAGCATGTTGATCTTGTCAGCCTTGCATCCACTTCTTTGGCTTCTGTCACCGGCCGTTGCCGATGTTTTTTGGTGATAGTTCATCCCCAACCATTGTTCGCTTGTTGTTCTCCACATCGTCCATGTTGGATAAGCAGCAACCTAGGTTACAGGTCATTCATACGAGATGTTCTCTTCCTGGTTCACACTGATTTCCAATCAGGGTCGACCCGGGTCGTTTTTTTTCCCCGATTCATTGCGCTAAGTGTGAACAGAACACGGGTTGACCCGGTTAACCCCCAAAACACGTCATGTGTCAGAAACCTAAATGAACATGGCCTAATATCAATTGCTCTGACCAGACCATGGTTTCTCTTTGGTATTACCATGGATTACATACTGTCAGCCAGCATGAGTCATAACCACATGTCATAGAAGGCATGATGAGGATGCATCATTGATGCTTTTCCCCTAACTAACGGTTTTCCTTCCCCACAGAATCCCAATATTGGGCCATGGAATGATTGTGACTTTCATCAAAGTTTTCCCTCCTCATTTAGGTTTGATATCTAGATGATTCTTTAAATAACCCTAATAACACAACTGAAATATCATCTAATGGCATGCTATATACTCACATCATAGATTCCCCCATGACATCAGTTTTGATGTCTATAACCAGCTGAACACTTGTCTGTATGCGAAGTTGTAACAGTTGAACCTGTTGGTAGCTGGCTCAAATCGATACTGTAATCTTTCCAGTAGATCCCCATCAATGGAGCCACTCTCTAAAAACAAAGTCAAATATGTATTGTTCAGGCCTGAAGGGTCATGGTCAATACACACCTGCCATGAATTAGTGCACTTCTTTCTAATTACAAAATTTAAAACATCTGGAGAAAGATCTGAGCACAGTCGAAGTAAGTGACCTTCAACCCTTAAAGACTGACCTCCCGAAAACATTTAAAACATGTTTAGAATGTCATAAGGATCATTTCAGTCAAATTTCAGCTCAATCGGAGCATTTGAAAATTTGACATTTGGTGACCTTTGATCTTGAATATATTTTGAATGTTTAGAATGGCATAGGGATCATTTCAGTTAAATTTCAGCTCAATCGGAGCATTTGAAAATTTGACCTTTGACCCCTGGATGACCTCCATTGACTTGTATGGAATTATAACATGCATCTGTGCAAATAGCATAGCAATCTACTACCTTGCATATTGTAGATAGGATTTTTAAAGATTATTTTTAAACTTAGGCCGGAAATGCCTCTTTTATAACATTCGATCGCCATGCTGAGAATAACTTTATGAAGGGTCCTAAGCTGCTTCATATTCTTTGATCACATTACAATGCAACATAATCTGTTAGGAGGCGTAGCATTTTTGGTGAAAACAACTGTTTTGGCTCTTGTGACCTTACATGACCTTTGACCCCAAACGAGTCGGGTCATATATGCAGTCGTGGTCATTGATGTCAGTGTCCAAGTGCTGTCAACATTGATGAAAGTATGGGCACGAACGAAGGCAAATTGAAGTGTGCCGGAAGCTTGACAGAAGAAAGAAACCTTACAGAAACAAAACACAGTCGAGTCCCTCGACAGTGCAAAAATGCGTAAAAATATACAAATATTGTCGAAGGACCACACTGCATGTACTCACTCTAAAACTTCTGGAAAATTTTCCAAGGCATCTACCAGATTATCAAACAGTTCTGGAATGCTGATTTCGCCACTCAACAAGTCCTCAAAGACATTGACAGCCCTCTTGAAGCCACTCACAATATTGTCAACAAAGGCCTCAAACTTCTGACGATTTCTACCACTTCCACTGTTCCCAACGTTTCCTGTGAATAGATTAGAAGTTGGATAGTCCCATCATCAAGGCAGACGTTAAAGCTTTTCACTATAAGCGATAACAGAATCACAACAAATTTGCCCAATCCCCAAAAAAAATCTTCACAATGTTAAGATTTAGAAGTACTTGAGTTACATATAAGATACAAAGTGCAGTGAACTCAGGAAATAGGGCGCACAGTACAAACACAAATGTGCATTTTCTTTGAGTGAATATAAACCCAGCGCACACTGCACTCACACACACAGGTATGGCTGCAGGGTTTTTAGTAAAATAAATTTCAAGTCTGCGTTCCCACAATTTGTCCTTTGTCCATCTGGTTTTCTCTGTCCCAATTGATAATTGATATCACACTTATTGGCCATCTCCTCTTCCTCACACCATCACAGAATAAGCACTCCTTTTCATATTTGTCTGGTTTTACTGGTTTGGCAATTTAAAATGACCGGGTATGTAAATCAATTTTTAGTCATTTTGATACAGATTGTTATACACTGGGTTTTGCAAAGTCCTCATATTTATTTCTGTGCTTCTCTTTTTAGGCCCTGAAGAAGCCCTGGTGGGCGAAAAGCTTCAGCCAGTAAAGGTTATACCAATTTTCAGGGGATGTAGATGCAATTGAGGTCATTCAATCTTAGAAAACAGATAAATCCCAGCTAGGTCAAACTGCATAATGCCATATATATCAACTGTCCTAATGCTAACAGAGACATGGGCTGGTGAAAATTTTGCTTCAATATTCACATTCAGGTGCAGACTCTGACAGATTGAAATAGCATAATACATTATCGTAGTCGGCGTAGAAAAAACACTAACTTGAAATAACTGCCCGGCGGTCCCTAAGGATTCCACCTTTCATTTCTGAAAACTTACCTCTTTCAGCTAGTTTAGTTAATTGTTGCCAGTTGCCGTGCATTTGTCTCTTTATACTTGAAAATACACTCAGAATGCCTACTTTTGAAGTGCACAACACACACTCTTCCAAAATCTGAATTTAGTACTCTTGCGCTCAAAAGTTTGGCCTTTTTGATGCATATATCTGTTTTGGTATACAAACAAAACCCTTTTTTTGTCATGGCAAAATGAAGAGGAAATCACAATTTCCCTTCATCTGAAATCTGGCAATTAAAATTAAAGTCTGCAGAGTGCACTTTTTGTTCAACACAACATAGTGCTAATGAAATTTTGGCTGCTATTCCAAATTGAGTAATGTTTAAAAAAACCAACCCAGGCTTAAAGAGGGATGGTCTGATTTATGGCCTACATTCACCCCCAGACCCCCTTCTGTAGAGTTTTCGGCCAATATTTCAATCGTTTTGAATGCGAAGCTGAAAACATGACTTTGTAAGGCCCATCACTTACTTTGTGTAAAATTAGCATTGGTTTACCAAAATGGGACACATTTCACTCATACCATCCACACCACACATCCTTTAGCCCCAATATTTCACAGAGTAAATGAGAAAACCAACATAGTAGCCTTCTTCTGATACTACAACTTTGACCACGTCGGTAAAATCTGGGTCCCTGGAGATGAGGCTTTAGCGATCGGACCATGGTCTTTTAAACCAGGGTTAAATCTGGGAATGAACAACCTAGGGAATTGGCAGTGACTCACAAAGTTTTGACACCCCTGGGCCACTGCATATTGGAAGCATTCTATTTTTCGAAACAGAAATTGGACAGTTAGGTCATATGCACCAAAGAGTTAGACCAGGTCACAGATAGACCGGTCTAAGTGTAATTTTGTTCCACCAGTAAAGACATTTTCCTTTACCATGGATGGGTAAGGTTTTTTGTATTTATTTGAAATTTGCATTGAATCTTTCAAATTTGTAGTTTACTTACGAAGACAATTCCTTAACAGCTGTGAAAATGTAAGCATTATTTCTTGGGATGATGACCGGGGCAGTGGTGTAGGACCGAGTCCGGAACTCGGACTCGAGTCCGGACTCGAGTCCCGAATTTTGAAGGACCTTGGACTCGGACTCGGACTCGGGACACCCAGGACCGGACTCGGACCGGACACTGAGACTCGAGTACCTGGGCGGACTCGGCCCGGAGTCCTCAAAAAATTACCTCGTTTTGCTATCAAACTTGCGCTTGAACTTCTAATACTTGCACAATGTTTAGCTCAAAACACCAGAAAAGAAAAAGTAACGATTATACCAAATTTGGACAGTAACGACTAACGATGATCAAATTGACAGTATACCCATCGTTTTAGGCTTGTCAGTAAAGTAACTGTCGAAAGTTACTACTTCCAACCACACTTATTGACTCTATTCAATTTATTTTGTGCTGTTCAATGTTAATCAGTCGTATATTGATCAAGAGCAAGACCATAAGGAACTGCCGTCAAAAAACCCCAAGCGAAATTGCAAGTTACAATATCACTGTCATTGTGCTTATTATGATAATAAACATTTGATCTTGTAACTTAATGTATTCATTATAGTTTATTCACTGGTGAAGCATTTAGCTCACAGTCACAAAGCATAGCAAGAGAGAGAACAAGGCTTTTTCTAGAAAATGTAACATTTTCTACAAATATGCAAAGTTCAAATATTGCCATTGTCATTGATTATTATTAATCTTTCCTGAGATGGACGCGAAGGTAAGCGTTGAAAAAAAACACCATATGCGCTTGCCGCTTGGCCTGGATGAACCGGCGACCGCCACATATCCAGGTTTTTTTCTCACATTCATAACCCTGGAGCTAGCGCACATTTGTAACATATCTCAAACAAAAGGTTTGATGTGATTGACAATATGTTGTCAGACTGACAGGGACCCCCTGAAAGTGAATTCGTTAAGTGCAGCAAATGGTGCCCTTAGGAGAGGGGGGGGGACAAGAAAAAGTGTCAAGTGGTTCAAATTGTTAAATGTATCAATCATGTTGAAAAAAGTGCAACCCGTTATTTGTATATCCACAGGATTCAGGACCCTCAAAAACTATTCTATTTGGATCCTATGAGCTCCACAATTAATTTGACCGCCGGTTTTTTTATCCAAATCGGAGTAGTAACTTAAAAACATTTGGAACCTGTACAACTGAAATGACCCTTTTATGATTTTGAGTTTAGTCTATAACTCTTAAACTTTACGTTGTGAAAGTACAAAACTATACCATTTCCGGAATTCCTTGTGTTAAGACAAATAACATGTTATACCTTTCAGCACGATGGATCATTTAAAAATTTGACCCTGTACAACTTGTCTTGGTCCCATCTCCTTAAGGCACATCTTGTGGCATTAAGAAATTCGTGCGGGGGGGGTCCTGTCAGTCTGTCTACACATTATATCACTCAAAACCGTTGGTACTTGAGGTGGGTTACAAATGTCTGGCTAGCTCCGGGGCTATCACATGTGCTGGCCATCTCCATAGGGGATAGTTAATAAATATTCATCCTTGTCTAACCTGGAGAACTAAGTAGTTGAAAATGCATTGTCATTGCTTGTTTGTACATTTCTAACCCTAGGACACTGAATCTCTCAAAATCCCACAGTGTGTGTGAGAAAATTGCACTACGTCCCAGATGTAGCGATTGCATCATCAAAAAAGACACATTATGGTTCAAAACCAATTTGAATTGTGAAACCCCTAATTCCTTCATTCCCTCCCGAGAGGTAGAAACAGATGTGGCGTCTAGGATAGTACAAATGCAAAATTACTCAGAATATACCCCAAATTCCGTGAAGCTGCTTGCTTTGAAACACATTTCCCACCATGCTCAGAGGGCAAGTGTCAACCTGGATCCTGAGCTAAAATTTGGTACAAACTTATTCTGTAAGGACTCGGAACGGACTCGGACTCGGACATGAGGACTCGGACTCAAGCACTTGGGACTCGGACACCAAGGACTCGGACTCGGACTCTGGACTCGGACTTGGACTCGGACTCGGATGAGAGGAACTCGACTACAACACTGTGCCCGGGTTTAAATTTCGTTAATTGTTGAACCCAGGTAGTAAGCGCTGGTATTGAAGTATATTTATTGTTTGAAGCGCTCGCCGTATAGCGCGTTTTGCTACTTCGCGCGGCGCCTGCCAACGTGCGTCTCGTTGCATTGATCGTTGAGTCAGCGGGTTGTTCGTTGTTTTCCACTGGGTGATGCCAGCCTTTCTGTTGTATTTTTAAGCGGTTAATGTAAAGCATCGCGAAATTGGGGTAAAGATTACCTTAAATGATAGCTGTTTTAAGAAGAGAATAAAAGTACGATTGGGGGAATCGTACTCTCTTTACGACGATTGAACCCGGCGACCCCATTATTTTTGCGTGGAATAAATTAAAATAATTGTCATCTCGCCCGCCTTGGGTTCAATTCTGGCGACAGAGTACCGCGTCCCAAAATCATACCTTATTCTCTAAGTGTGAATAACTATCAAGTTTGGACAAAACTAATTTTGACTTAGACCATGGTCTAACTTTAAACCTGGTCTCACTTTTTGTGCATACGGACCTTTCAGTTTCTCTGAGGTCTTGACGTAACACACAATGACTGAAAAAGTCATGAAATTCACCTATTCCTATGGACAAAAAGAGTGAACGTTTTACCAGCTCAACTTTTTTTGCCTGTCCATACTCTCGGACTTAGCAGCCGGTTGCTGAGTACCCCCGGCATAATGGTGCCATTTGTTATATGGGCCCTGTGCTGTCAAGGCTCTGGCAATATTCGCCACCATGTAAGCTCCACCACGCACGCCTAAAGCTCCAAGCAGAGCATGATGAATGAACATGAAAATTGCTACAGGAATCAGCAGACTGTCGAATTCAGAGGCGCCTGGTAATTGCTTCATCAATGGACCTTATCCTTCAACTATCGGAAAGCAACGGTGTAGGCAGGTGCGGAAAAATTCCTCGGGAAAATTCTCATGGGTGGGTCAGAATAACCCCTCCATGATGAATTTTAATGGCCCTCCATGGGGAGTTTTCCTCATCAATTACTTCACTTTCAGAGTAGTTTTAAGGAAAAGGGGCCCACTCATGAAGAATTGTAGTTATACCTGGGTTATGTTGAACCATTTGAGTCTATGGGCAGCCTAAAACTGGTGTTCGTGTGAGTGAGTGAGTGTTGGGTGGGTGTGTGTGTGTGTGTGTGTGAGGGTGTGTGTGTGTGGTGTGTGTGTGTGTGAGGGGGTTGTGGGTGTGTGTATGTGTGTGTGTGAGGAGTGTGGAGTGAGTGTGTGTGTGTGTGTAGTGTGTGTGGTGTGTGCTTGTGTTCTATCCTGCATATAAATGTGGAGGCGTCGGTCCCGAGCGGTGAGAATAGTGATGGAAAACACACCTACAAGAGCGGAAGCGACATCACGTGTGTAACCTCATACGCCGTTTTAATTTTTTTAATGGAAAATAACTTTTAACATATAGCATGTGTATTCTAATAGAAATTAACATGGCCCCACAATTTATTGAGTGTCCTTCACACTTCACCTATGAAGACCCACTTGCTTTCATTCTATATATTTTTAAATGCGCCCTCTATTGATTATAATAATGCTTTGTATTTGAACTCATTGAAAAAGTTAAAAGCCCCAACCTCAACTCTTCATGCATGCAAAGTTTATAACACAGTGATGAAGTAAACAATTACACATACATAATAAACATTTTCATCATCGACAAAGGAATGTTGAAGAAGTCCGCAAAATATTAATTTTTGCTAAACGGTTTAGGCAATGTGTTTTGAGAAACACCCATAAAGCCCCCCCCCCCCTCAAGACGCGGAACTGAATAAATAAAACACCAATGTTCTGACATTTAGTGGGAGCTGATTATGTAAGGTCCTTAAAATAATTATTAGTTACCTCGTAGCAGTGGCCTCTGAAAAGTAAGAGGAAGGGGAGACGGTGTGTATTTTTTTTTACTAAATGACGTTTTCACCGAAATAATTTATATTACCACCAACTTTCAGCAGATCATAAAAAAATGCTGGGCTTTTTTTTTGGAAATCATAAAAAATGCTGAGGCCTTTTTTATTTAAGTTTAGGATAGTAGACATAGCGGTCTCTAAAATCACATGAAACAGTGGACTTTAGTTGATAAATAGCCCAATTACATTGTAGGCATCCATAAAGTGTCAGGATTGAAACATATCAATTTAAGAAATTGAAAAATAAAAAGTTTGACCTCATCCAAAAAGTAAGGCGGTGTGTACGAGAATCTGATTTATGTTGTATGTGGACTACGGAAACAGTTGAAGAGTATGTTTCTGTAACACATCCATAATTAACTTTGGGTTTGGTCGCTTCGTAGGTCTGGAAATTTTTTAATAAGGCCCACTAGGGCATATTTGCAAAAGGGGATGAAAAAAACTTTCAAAACTGTACCCTATGTTCAAGGGGGATGGCGATTTTAAGGATATGAAGTTTTAATTATGATAGATTAGCCTTCACCTGCAAAACACTACCATCTGTAAGTTTTGCGCCGATATCTTCCTCGTTTTGATGCGAGCTCTAACCGTGTGATTTTTTTAATCCCCATAGAAGTACTGTGTAAAATAATATTGGTCGACCAAAATGGGGGGTACATAACTCCAAAGCAAAATCCTTTGGCTCTAAGATTCCCACAGGGTAAAAGGAAAAAATAGTAGCTTTTTTATACAAAAAAGTTGACCACTTCCGTTAAAATCTGGGCTTCTGTGGGGACTAGGCTATTAGCGATCGGGCAATGGACCTTTAAGCAATGATTTCAACCATTGTAGGAAGAGCTAGTTGCAAAAATGTTTGTTTAAAACGACTAGGTGTTGGTTACTTATCTGAGGGTAGGCCATGTGAGTTTGAAAACACACCTAAAATTATAGGACCAGTATTGTGAATACCTTGTTCACAGTAATTACATTGTGTTAATATTGTAGTAAAATGACTGGGTGTTGGGTTTCTTAAGTGATTTTAGGGTACATTCATCATTTATGATATATATGATATATATGAAATATTTTAAATTAATATTGTTTAAAAGTTAAACTGCAGTACCACCGTTATGTATTACTTTATGATTGTAACGCTAAAATGCTCTTACAAAAAATGAGACCATGTGATTGGGACTAATACCTTTACAATCCTGTAGTTGTAAAAGTGTCTGATTATTTCATAATGGACTTAAAGAGTGAGGGTGGTAGATTAATAATTATGTGAGTTGTAGGCCAGAGTGTGTTTGAAAAAACACCTAAAGGATGGGGAACAATCTCACATTCAATATTTTTTTTTCAAAGTTGAATATTCGTACTTCCGTTTACTTTGATATGGACCTCTTAACGCCAAACATTTCAAAAAGTGATTTATTTAATCATACAACACTTTAAATCGAGAGTCATCACCTTACCCCGGGGATCAGGTTGCCACCTCCCGTTTCAAAGTTAATTAAATCGTAGTAATAGTAAAATGACTAGGTGTTAGGTTACTTATCTGGTGGAGGCCAGTGTGTGTTTGAAAACAAACCTAAATTATAGGAACCAGTCTTCACCTTCAATAACTTATTCAGACCTTCTATTACTGTTATTCTTGTACCTCTAAAACGCTCCAAATTTTTGTTAAAAAGTGATTTTCATTAATCATGCAACTACTTTAAAACGAGACTCACCACCTTACCCGGGAATCGGGTTGCACCTCCGTTTCAAAGTAAAAGCCCTATTAGTGATTTGACACATCAAAAAAATCGAAAAAAAAAACTCACAGATAAGTCAGATTTTTGCATGGCTGAATTTTTTTTTTTTTTTTTTTTTTTTTTTTAGGGAGAGATAAAAATAACCAGAGGGGCTTTAGTACTTAGGCTTTGATTAAATCTGATATTTTAGTTCATTACTTGTCCGTACAGACACTTACTAAAAAACGTAATGAAGGAGATTCATATTCTTGAACCACTGTGTTTTCTCCTCTTTTGGTATTTTTTTTATATGGGAAAAAATCTACAGACTTAACTTTCACTTTAGACTAATACTGCAGCATTTCAAATATTTGATTTTTGGATGAATCGCTGATAGTGCCTTAGTATTGTGAATTAGTTGTTTCAACATTTAAATCATTTGTAAAAAATAGTGTAGTTAAAAAAAGACCGCACTGTTAAAACTAAACCTGTAAAAAAACAGGGATTTTGACTGGAACTGGGGACTCACAACGTGCAGAACGTAACTTAACTGGGAGCCGTAAAAAACGAAACCGTTGCAGGAACGTAAAATAATGGAGTAAAATCTCAGCTTAAACGTTATTGTTGGTTTTTTGACTTGTTTAACAATATTAATTAAAACTTATTACAATCCTCTGACAGTAGCTATGGCATCATACAACAGTGGATTACGTTACCACTGGTGTAAAAACAAGATTCCCGGCAAACAAATTTTGGGAACAAAAGAAGGCAATAAACAAGGGAAAAACGTGAAAATAAAGATTTAAACCGTTTATAATAATGTGTTATATGGTATAATTTCACATTTTAATGTCACCAATTAATTAATCATCATATGAACAAACTTAATACATGTATCTTACATAGGATTAGAACCTGGGCCTTAAGATTACAGTCCTAAACCTTCCACTACACTACAGACTTACTGCTAAACAGATTGCTAAAATTAAATATATCTAATGTGTGTACTCCTTTTTCAAATTAAACTAAATATAATACAAAAAGGAGGAAAGGAGGAGTTTTTAAAACTATTTGTAAAAACATGACAGGGAAAAATAAGATTTTGCGTTTTTTTTCATGACGTTACTTATAACGTTATTTACACACTTTATTCATGGATTGGTAAAACGACTTTCATAGTTCATTTCTTACATTAAACACCAAGGAAGGTGCAAAAGAAGTAATATTAAGGAAATATAACACCCGGTCAGCGGAACAATTACTACTTTTTTTTTCAAAAATGTGTAGTATCTATTCAGGCCTCAGATGATTTATATTTTTATGCTTCCAAAATTGTAATTTTGTAATTAAATTTGATGTTACAATTTCACAGTTGTTTAAGAATGTTGAATAACTGGGATTGACCGTCATTTAAAAGGTAAAGTCTTGTGAAAACATTGTTTGAAACAACTTAATTAAATCATGGAAATGTTGTGGTAAAATAAAACTTGGTATTATATTAGGTTATGTGAATGTAGGCCAGTGTGTTTGAAAACCACAGCTAAATTATATGACCAGCATTGTGAATATGTTGTTCAACAAGTAATTAAATCATGTGGTAATGCGGTACAGTAGTAAAATGACTGGATATTACGGTTACTTAAGTGAATGTAGGACAGTGTGTGTTTGAAAACACACCCAAATGATAGGACCAGTATTGTCAATAGGTTGTGATCAGTTTAATAATAAATCATGGTAATTTGTGTAAAAGACTGGGTATTAGGTTACCTATGTGAGTGTAGGCCAGTATGTGTTCTGAAAAAAACCACACCTAAATGAGAGGGGGAACCAACTATTGTGAATACATTGTTGAACAGTATTAAAATTCCTGGTACTGTTTGTAAAATGACTGGGTATCGGTTACTTATGTGTGTGTAGGCACAGAATGTTAGAAAAAAACCACACCCCAAATAATAGGACCGGGAGTCATTCGCAATCAATATTATTTCCAAAAGTTAATTAAACCCTCGATCTACCTGAGCATTTTTGTAAACAAACATTCCGAAGGGGGGGGGGGGGGGTGGTTACCAACCCCCCCTGTGATTTGCGTTACTGAACACCCGATTAACTTGTAAATTTGTAAAAGGATAGCTGTTAGAGTTATCTTGGTACCAAAATAAGAGTACTAAATCCCCATTATGACGTTCACCATGAGTCAATATGTTGAGGAAAAATACGAAATACTGAATATAGGGTGTGGAAAAATTGATATTTCACATTTTTAGGACTCAAAAACCCATATTATAGCTTCTAAAATGGATGTCATTATATTAAAAATAGTCATTTCCCATCAGTAGAGTCAAAAACCGCATGAAAATCTGATTTTTTCTAAACCTTTTGGGGAAAAAATTGAATTTTCAATGTGTGTGTCTATGGAGGAATTGGCAGTTTGCTGACATGCGAAACTTTATGAAGTCATTGTGACGTCAATGCTAGGCATGTTGGTTACATTTTGGACATCATGGAAAGAGGAGGACCATAGCTATCTATTGGTACCAAAATCAAGTTTTCTGTGATGTTCCTGTGTTGTGTTAGGCAATGTTCGGTACTTCTCTTCCGGAGGGGGGGGGGTGTTACCACCCCCCCCCCACCCTATCGATCACTTGGGGATCACCAGTATCTTACCTATACCCGGGGTGTTTGTTTTTGGATTAAAAGGAGTGGACCTGACAATTGACAATTACCATTAATATTTGGCACCAAAAAGCGGGGTTTTAGCAAGCAGTGGGAAAAACCTTGAAGGGGGGGGGGTGAACCACCCCCCCCCCCTCGGTAGACGAGGGTGGGTTACCAAAGCGGCAATGGCACATTTCAAAAAAAGATGTCTTCAATTTGCTCTCAAAATTAGAGTATAGGCCATTGGAGAAACAGGATATATTTACACATTTAAAAACTAACATACCCAAAACAATAGGACATTGATATGAGGATCTAAAGACAGGCCAAGGTAATTGTAGGCCAACTTTTAAGTTTTTTCATAACTTTATCAACAAATGATTGTTGACTAGTACTCCACTGAAAATTAAAACCACCAAGGTTTTAGAAACGGTCCAACAGTGTGTGCATAGCGTGGGGAAAATGCATACGACGTGCGTTTTTGTTCGTGTGTTAAACGGCCATTTTAGGCTTCTGCTGAATCATGTACGCGTCGCCGGCGACGGTAAATTATAAATCGTTCTGTTACCCATAGGAAGTGATTTGTCTATAATAACTTCAGGGGAGGGTTTTTATATAAAAGCTTACAACCACAAAAATATCGGTTTTGAAAATCTTGAGGGCGCACTATTTTTTAAATGTGACCAGTGTCTTTTAAAGCAACGGCACTGGCACATTTTTCACAACAAAATATGAAATTTCTTCACTTGCTCTCAAATGATAGTTAGCATTGGAAGAAACAGATATTATTTTACACATAAAAATAACATGACCCCAAAAAAACGATAGGACATTTGATATGAGGATAAAGACATCCAGGTATTTGTAGGCCAACTTTTAAATTTTCCAATAACTTTAACCCTCGTCTTTACCAAGGGCCCCCCTAGTGACTTCGCTCTGGTGCGTAAAATGCTAAAAGCTTTCCTAAAGAGCTTCACTAGGTAATCGTTATCTCATCCTTCCGGTCATTTTAGCGAAAGAAATGTGAAGGTAGCACCTTCACCGGGTTAGGGTATGCCGTCATAGTCGAAGGGTGGGTGGGGGGGGGAAGTTCCCACCCAAGGATATTTTATGGTGCATTTTTCGAAAAGCTATATTATTGCAGAGTACGGACTCTAAAACTCTATTGTTTATGAAAACAGCCAATGCATCATTTAAGATGAACAGCAGAAACGATATTCCTGGATTTTTAGCACAAAATTGATTTTCGCCTATTTTCGGTTGAAATTGCCAATTTGCCGACTCGCGGACTTGATGCCGTATTGTGACGCACAACACTAGGTAATGTTTGTACTTTTGGTATCAATGGAAAGAGGAGGGACCATAGCATCATTGATATCAAAATTCATAAGCATCGGGGCTTTATAACAAATTCTCGAGGCCCCCCACCCCCCGTGGTAAAACTGTGTTACAAAAAAGGCTGTAACCATGGTTAATCAACAAATTGTGTAGATATTACATGAATATTTTTGACTTCGTACTCACTGATAGTAAAAACCCCAAAGGTTATAGGCCGATCAAACAGGGTACATAGCGTGGGAAACAAGCTTACGGCGTGCGTGTTCTTGTGTTTTACGCCATTTTCGTCGTCTGCTGAAGTTACGGGCGCTGGCGACCGTAAATTATAAAATCGTTCTATTTACCCATAAGGAAGGCTGTGATTTGGTCTTAATCCATTTCGGGTGAGGGCTTTTATATATAAAAGCCTTTAAACCATGCAAAAAATATCAATTTGAAAAATCATGAGGGTGCACTATTGTTCCAAATGTGCCAGTGTCTCTTAAAATCGAGGTATGTTGTTGTTGTACAAAGGCTGGTAAGGTACTTATATGAGGTATGCCAGTGTGTGTCTGAAAACACTAAAATTATAGGACCAATAATTGTGATATTGGTCAACATTTAATTAAATCATGGTATTGTTGTTTTGGTGTAATTAAACGAATAGGTACAGGTTCCTTAGGAATGTAGTCCAGTGTGTCTGATAAAAAATGAATGGAAAACCAACGTAACTTATAGGACCGAATTGTATGGCCCCTGATAACTTCTCAATCCGAAGGTGGAACACGTTAAGCTCGTGGTAATAATGTGTAAAATGACTGGGTATTAGGGACTTATGTTAGCTTAGGCCAGTGAGTGTTTGAAAACACACCTAAGTGATAGACCAGTCTTTATATTTCAAAATTGTGTCAATGTTAAACCGGCTGTTACTATTCATTACATTACTTCTTGTAACTCTAAATACGCTACATTTTTCAGAAAGTGATTGACTCATTAAGTTAAAAAGAAAAAAAAAAAACACTCACCAACTTCGAGGATAGTGTTGCCACCTCCAGTTTCTAACATTGTCAAGTTAATTAAACCGAACTAAAAAGTAAAAATGATAATTAGGCTATAGGTAGGTTTAGGTTACTGAGTGTAATCTGAGTGTAGGCCAGTGTGTTTGAAAACACATCTAACTGATAGGAACAAGTCTTAACATTCAATACCGTACTGGTTTCAAATTACATCGGGCAATATTGTAATCAACATGTCAAGGGGGCGGGGCATAGGAAACGCCCAGCCACGTGGATCCAAGTCCCCCGACATACCAAAAATGAGATTTTTATACCATCTGAACAGTTGCACTGAGTTAAAGGACTATCAGTGATGCTCTAATCAAAAAAATCCGAAAACAAAATCATCAAATCAGATTTGATGCATTTTTGTAACAAGAGTAAAGTAAAGGTATCCTAACATACCCTGCAAGTTATACGTCCAAAAAGCAAAACCTAATAAGGACAAAAATTGGATATATTAGTCAGTACTGTCCACAACGGGACACTTACTAACAACACGTAATTCCATGGAGATTATACTTTGGACGAAACTGCTGTTTTGCTCCCTTTTATGTACGAATTTTTCAGTGGAAAATATACCTTAAGAGAGTCCCCAGTCTTATCTCTCAACTTCTACGCTATTCTTACAACATCTTTCGGGTGGGTCACTGCTAGTGTCTTTAAGGACGATGTCACTAGACTAGAATTTACGTTGAATTCGCCGTTATTTCTATACGCTCTTCTCCGAACTGGGGTTTTGTAGGGGGTCTCTCCGACCTTCAATTTTCGCCAAAAAACAACGCTCATAAACGCATTATTCTATGCACGTAAAACTTATCATATTTCATACCCTCCGTAATCAGGCACTTATCATCATTGGCGAAACAGGCGGGGAGGGGGGGGGGGGGGGGGGGGGGGGCAGGTTGGTTTGTTGACCCACCTGATGATTCGGCAGGGAAAAAATTTGCAAAAATCATGCTAAATCAGCCGTTTTCTAGCCCTCTGGACCGGAGAAAAATTGCTTTGACCCCCCCTGCACTGCAAATACTGGAGTGTTAACTTAACACCATGGGTGTTATTTTAACACAACCTGGAGTCAAACGGGACCACTCCACTGGTGTTAGATTACCACCATGTTAGTGTTATATTAACACCAATTTTGGGTTCCAATGTATGATATGACACTGCTTGTGTTAAATTTTTACACCCACATTTGGTGTTAATCACTTTTAACACGGCCGGGTGTCAAATTGACACTATGGGTGAATTAACACTTTCCCTGGAGTCAATACGGGCCACTCCCTCTGGTGGCATACGTGAACAGTGATAGAGCAAGGACAGCACACGAGACAAAGGAGCTGAGCTGGTGCGTGTTTCACATTTATATTTACAACGGTGATAGTTTGTAGAAATTTGTTTTGTTATGTGTGGTTCTATTAAACTGTGCTATTACAAAATCCATAAAACAGAACACCAAACATCCATAATTTAAAAATTATGCCAGAACACCGAGCGGTGTTAAATCTAAATTTCAACACCAGAAAACTTAAACACCAACAAGCTTGACACCGAAAATTGGTGTTAAAAATTTTACCACCCACAGTTTTTGATAGTGTGAAACGGGAAAATTTTATCAAATCATGGCGAGTTTTCCGCGCATGTCGAGTTTCACGCGCCGTGTATCGAGTTTTCCTCGCCACATGGCGAGTGTGCAGCGTTATAATTATGTCGAGTTTACAGCGCTATCTGTCCAGTTTGCCCTCTACACATCGAGTTTTGCTCTCTATATGGTGAGTTTGACATAAATCATGTCCAGATTTCCTCATGACCAGAAAAAATCATGCCGAGATTTCAAAAAATCTCGACATGATTTTTCTCAACAGGAGGGAAAACTCGACATGATTTTTTCTCAACATGAGAAACTCGACATGATTTTTTGGTGTAGTGTAAAAAAAAAAAATAATGCGGAGTTTGCGCATGTTGAGAAAAAAATCATTGTAGAGTTTGCGCATGTTGAAAAAATCAGTCCAGTTTGCACATGTGAAAAAATCATGTCCAGTTTTTAAAAAACTCGGCAGATTTATTCTGAAGTGATTTATTGAAACTCGGCACTTAGCGTTCAAGCTGGAGAGGCAGCGCTGTAAACTATAGCGCGGTAAACTCGATATTACAGCGCATGAAACTCATATGCGAGGCGAGGAAAACTCGCCATGATTTTTTTTTTACACATACACCAAAAAATCATGTCGAGTTTGCTCAGGTTGCGGATAAAACACAATCATGTCGCACGTTTTCTCCATGTGAGAAAAAAATCATGTCCAGTTTTTTTAAAACTCGGCATGATTTTTTTCTGGACATGAGGAAAACTGGACATGATTTATGTCAAACTCACCATATAGAGAGCAAAACTCGATGTATAGAGGGCAAACTGGACAGATAGCGCTGTAAACGCGCCATAAACGCTGCCACACTCGACATATGCGAGGAAAACTCGATACACAGCCTGTGTGAAACTCGACAGGCGCGGGAAAACTCGCAATAATTTGATACGTGGAGCGGGCAATAATAGGAGGTAAGGTGAGCTATAGCGCACAAACTCCAGGTTATATACCATTGGCATTATGCACGTTATAACCGATGCATAACATAGAGCATAAATACGCGATTTTCAGGGTCTTCTGTATGTATTTGTTTTTATATGCTGTTATCTTTTATTCTAAATTCGAAATCCACAATAAATGCACACCGCCTGCTTCCCTTGATTAGCAAATCAATCTATCTTTATCCAATACAGGGGCAATATAGGTAGGCCTAAGCTCCTATAAGGCCGAGCTATAGGGTAGGTAGGACATCGATTGTTTTCTAATAAAGAAATCTTTCTTGCTATGTCAAAAATATGATAACTCCGCCAGTCTCTGCTCCGACACAAGTGCGTTCGGGATTCTATATAGACCTTATCAGACGTGATTCTGTATATTAGTGGTAGGCCCTATTTGGGAAAATCTTTTCTTCTCATTAAAATAATTTAGATTTGCAGCCCGGGGGTCACTCCTCCCTTTTGGAAGTGGACGCGTAATTTAAGGCATGTTGGGGCCCCCCCCTTTTCAGCATGGTTGTCGCCCAAAGACCCCATATTTTTTGAAAAATGCACCCAAAGACCTCATATTTTTTGAAAATTTTACCACTCTCACACCCAAAGACCTCTATTTTGAGGGGAGATTTTGAAAATTTTCAACCAAAGACCTCTATTTTTTTAGAAAATTTTGCAAAAATCTTACCCAAAGACCCCATATTTTGGACAATTTGAAGCAAAAATTTGCTAAAAATTGTAAGAGAATTAGTCCACATCTGAAGCCAACATTTCCAAATTTGCTAAAAAAGTCGAAATTTGATGAAAAACGGCAAATTTGTGTTAAATTTGACGCAAAATCTGTATCTCTGGTATAACTGTGGGTCCCTTTTTCGGCAAAAAAAATGGTTATATATGGGTCCCACTTCCAGACTCTCGGAGGCACGCCCCTACTCAAACCAAACTTGAGAACCACCTCCCGGCAAACGCTCCGATGTGTAGTATAGAGGTCAGGTTCTGAGCATTATGTTTTTGATCAAATGCATATCAATTGTTGCTTTGAAGTTAATCTAGTCTTATGTTTCCTTGGATATTAGGCAAACGGTACATGATAAATTACATGCAAAAATTATTCCAAAAAGTTGTTCGGCATTTTATATTTTCACAGGAAAATATAATTCGTATACGATAAATGAATTGCAGGTTACAATTTAGATTAAATTGAGTATGTGATGTGTTGAAGTCTTTTCCATGGCCGAAAGGCTTGTGTGTGTTTTGTTTGTTTGTTTTTTGTGTTGTTTTGTTTTTAAGGAGGAAAAAGGTGGATTCCCGGGGTGGATTTTTGGATGAATTCTGAGTCGTTTCAAAAAATGGTGTGTTTTTGTTTTCGTCGTCGAACTCGCCAGTGTGGAATACTCCATGTTCGTAAATAGGAAATTGAGCCTAGTAACGTGGTGGTGTGTATGATATATGCGGAAATGGAAATAAAGATGTATGGTTTTTCACTAGGTGAAATTGAATTGTCCATTAGAGATCTCACATTTTATTTATACCTGGCTTTGGGATAAACAGGTTCATGATATAGTGAATAGGTAATTAAGCTTGCTTTTATTCTCTGTAAATATTACTTTCTCTGGACATGTGGTCGTGCCAATTGTGACTTGATCGCGTCGTTCATCTGGTTGTGGGATAAATCAGGGGAGTAGGGCTGATTTTTTTTTTTTTTTGCCCCCATTTTCAGCATGGTTGTCGCCCAAAGACCCCATATTTTTTGAAAAATTCACCAAAGACCTCATATTTTTTGAAAATTTTACCACTCTCACCCAAAGACCTCTATTTTGAGGGGAGATTTTGAAAATTTTCAACCAAAGACCTCTATTTTTTTAGAAAATTTTGCAAAAATCTTACCCAAAGACCCCATATTTTGGACAATTTGAAGCAAAAATTTGCTAAAAATTGTAAGAGAATTAGTCCACATCTGAAGCCAACATTTCCAAATTTGCTAAAAAAGTCGAAATTTTGATGAAAAACGGCAAATTTGTGTTAAATTTGACGCAAAATCTGTATCTCTGGTATAACTGTGGGTCCCTTTTTCGGCAAAAAATGGTATATATGGGTCCCACTTCCAGACTCTCGGAGGCACGCCCCTACTCAAACCAAACTTGAGAACCACCTCCCGGCAAACGCTCCGATGTGTAGTATAGAGGTCAGGTTCTGAGCATTATGTTTTTGATCAAATGCATATCAATTGTTGCTTTGAAGTTAATCTAGTCTTATGTTTCCTTGGATATTAGGCAAACGGTACATGATAAATTACATGCAAAAAATTATTCCAAAAAGTTGTTCGGCATTTTATATTTTCACAGGAAAATATAATTCGTATACGATAAATGAATTGCAAGGTTACAATTTAGATTAAATTGAGTATGTGATGTGTTGAAGTCTTTTCCATGGCCGAAAGGCTTGTGTTTGTTTGTTTGTTTGTTTGTTTGTTTTTTGTGTTGTTTTGTTTTTGTTTTTAAGGAGGAAAAAGGTGGATTCCCGGGGTGGATTTTTGGATGAATTCTGAGTCGTTTCAAAAAATGGTGTGTTTTTGTTTTCGTCGTCGAACTCGCCAGTGTGGAATACTCCATGTTCGTAAATAGGAAATTGAGCCTAGTAACGTGGTGGTGTGTATGATATATGCGGAAATAAAGATGTATGGTTTTTCACTAGGTGAAATTGTCCATTAGAGATCTCACATTTTATTTATACCTGGCTTTGGGATAAACAGGTTCATGATATAGTGAATAGGTAATTAAGCTTGCTTTTATTCTCTGTAAATATTACTTTCTCTGGACATGTGGTCGTGCCAATTGTGACTTGATCGCGTCGTTCATCTGGTTGTGGGATAAATCAGGGGAGTAGGGCTGATTTTTTTTTTTTTTGCATCACTAAAAGTTCGCAGAACAAAATTGCTTAAAATGATGTTTTCTCGATTATGGTAATAATTAAATGAATTCATCAAGCGGTTTTGGAGGAATCGACCAGGCAAATTGTGGCAAAATAATGTCGATTTAGGGATATTTCCCATAGAGCTTCACAGTAGCTCGGCAACATCCAAAATCCCAAATCTAGTATCGAACATCGGGTGTCCTCTCCCACCTGTTAAAACTGTGCGAAAACAGTTTGCCGCAAAAAGTCATAGGCCTACCCATAAAACGATTCCTCTATGTTAACGTTAACGAAAACATGCGATGACCTATGACAAATCAGCTCTTGGAAAGGAAATTTGAGAGCAAAATGTGGTTCAACATGAGCCAGGTCCTGCCAATACCTCAGGTATACCTTGTGTTGCAATGAGCGCAGTATTATCGTGTACGTTTTGTAATATTGTAACGTGCTCGGACCTCGTGAAGCCCAGTGGGTAGGACCCCAAATACATGAGAACTATACTATATTTGAATAAATAACGTTCTAGCAGTCTAGGGATTTTTCAAATGACGCGAAAATTTAATTTTCAAATGCATTTTTCTCCAATTTCTTCTACGATCTAAAAAGTTCGCAGAACAATTTTTTTAAAATAATGATGTCTTCTCGTCGTAGGCCTATGGTAAAAAATTGAAGGAATTCGTCAAGCGGTTTTGGAGGAATCGATCAGGCAAAGTGAGGCAAAATAATGCCGTAACATGAAGAAATAAGCTCAAACATGTGGGTAATTAATATTACATGAAGAATTTGTAAACTATTGCCACACCACAAGATAACTGACAGTCAGTGACTAGTAAGCCGAAGGTCCCAGGTTCAAATCCTTGATGGTCAGTGAATTTTTCACTGACTGCCAATATCTTGTGGTTTAAAAATTCTTCATGTAAAATAATGCCGATTATGGGAATTTCCACAGGAGCTCGGCAGCATCCAAATCCCGAATCTAGTATCGAACATCGGGTGTCCTCCCCATGGGATAAATGCGTAAATCACATAGAATATTTTTTACGTGTTCCTCCGTGGCGCAGTGGTCTGAGGCGCAGAACTGTATGGGAGTTTCCTTTTTCATTCCGCTGGTTGGTCCAGGGTCCAAAATCGATTAAAAGATTTAGTTTGCATTTTATTTTTATTGTTGTTATTTATTTTTGTTTTATATGTGCTGTTTGTTATCGGCAAAGATGTGGTATTATTTCTCTCTCCCCTCTCTCTCTCTCTCTCTCTCTCTCTCTCTCTCTCTCTTTTAATCATGTATAGACCAATGATCTGATTCTGTGGTATACCTACAGCGTATAGTGAATCACAAAGTTGGTATGCGATCTTGCTGTATTCTGTTCACACGAGCATAACCAGTTTCCTTTATATGGTTAAGATTTAAATTCTTAAGACCGTTGTACAAAATTTAAAAGGGTGCTATCAATTTGCATGAGAAAATGCGCCACATACACATTCATAACTTTTGAACTCCTGTGTCTTAACTCTTTACCTGACATAGCTACTTCTCATGGTGCATCTCCTGTGTTTTGGACCTTTTTACAGTTGAGAAGTTTTAGAACTCGGGAAAATCTTGTTGCGTCCAATCTCCCGGACCTGATTAATTCTTCATTTTCTTGAAATCATGTTGTATGAGTCTTGCTCCTGTATTGTGTGATTGTTACTTTCTTTACTTCAGAAGGTGAAAAAAGGCTTGGAAAGAAGCTAATGTTGTTCCTGTTTAAAAAGGTGGTGATAAGCCGAAGGATGATGTAGGTAGTTACCGCCTGTCCTCCTGACTAGTATTTTGTGCAAAGTTAATGGAGAATTAATTTCTGTTCGTATTATAATTATGGGATGAACAATATTTTGTCAGATAACCAGTATGGTTTTCGAAGTGGGAGAAATTGCGAGCAATGTTGGTTAAACTCTTTCATCTTCTTATCAATCACTTGATGACGGTAACTGTAATCTTTTTAGATGGAATTTTTTCTTGGATTTCAGCTCTGCCTTGATACGGTATACACACCATTGTTACTCCAAAACTCCATTCATTGGGTATCCGAGGTTTTTTCTTCAGTGGATTCAAACCTTTCTCTTCAGGCGAGAGCATCGGGTTGTGTTCAAGTGTGCAGTGTTCAAAGTGGTGTTCTGTAACGTCAGGTGTTCCTCAGGGCTCTGTTCTTGGGTCCTATTTTCTTTTTACTTTTTGTCAATGATTTAATGATGTTGTTTCTTCTCCTCCTTTCAGTTTGGCGATGATCAACACATACTTCGTCCTAATTTTAGTGAAAGTGATCCATGATTTCTTCAGAAGGAATATTCACAACCTATTTAATTGGACTATTCTTAATAAGTTGCTCTCAATCTTCTAAATGCTCTTTTTTATGCATATGACTAGATCTAAGTCCTCCTGATTATTGTGACAATTACACATGGGCACGTAGTGAACTTGTTGAAGTTAACAATTTCAAATTCCTTGGTGTCACTTTCAGTAGGGATCCTTCCTTTGACTCTCATATAACTGCAATTTCAAGTAAGGTTTCAACACTGTCTGGCTACATCATCAAATGCACAAGAAATATGTTTCGAATGCACTGATTAACCTCTACAAAGCTCTCACCTTGGCCCCATATTATTTACTGTGTCCATGGGTTGGGGCACCTCATCAAGGAATCATTTGGATCATTAGAGAAAGTGGGGGCACAGAAAATTACACGTACTTATTTTTTAAGCAATCACCAAAAGCGGATGCTCGCCCCTTACTTGACATACTTCTTGCTTGAATCTAGTCAGGCTTGATGATGCTTTCAAAATTCAAGGCTATGTTCTGGGTTTTAAGATTTTACACGATTTGACCCTGCTTTCTTTGATTCTTTGATTCACATAGCAAATTGTCAGAGTTTCTAGCTTTGCACCAATCTGCAGGACTTCTCTTTCTTCAATTCTATGTTTATTTCACTTCCACGTCTCTGGAATGAAATCCCATCTGATTTGCGTGTTGTTCAATAATCTCTATAACTTTTAAAGCAGGCTGTAAATCACACTTTTTTAGTTTGATAAATTAATGTTGATTGAGATAATGGGTGTTTTGTTTTTTATATTTTCATTTTGGAAACCATTTTGATATATACAGGGGATTTGTTTCTCAGTCCAGTTTATCAATTGATTAACTTTTTCACTGTGCATACATTTGCCTTGCCTATTCTTTTTGGTTTCCTAAACAATTTTGATCTTGTTCTCTGTGCATTATTTTGTTTTGTTTTTCTCTTTGGATGTGGAGAGCACTTTTGTGATCGGGTTTTTGCAACCCATTCTCTGATCCAGAATATCACTTGCTTTTGCATCTGCCAATTTCGAATTATCATATTTATTTTCTGTTTATGTATTTTTCCAGTAATTCAAATAAATATTATTATATTATTATTATTATTAATATTGCAAGGGTTCCGCGCTTTGCGCGAGAAGAGGACCACGCCTACCCCTGCACTGCGCCGCTTGTACGTCGCTATGACAGCAATATAATTATAGTCCATTTTTGCCTCCCACACACCGAGCTATTTACTTATCTAGAGTGGGCGACTACCCGATTCGAATGAAGCCGTGCATGTTGTGTACGCACCTGGCGCGGAGGCCGATATTTCCCGGCCATCCTCGAGCGATTTTGGTACATTTGGGGTCTGCGTCTCTGCAGGGCGATTTCGACGACCAAATGTCAGCGTAAATAGTACGCGGTAACAGTTTTGTGGCTGCGTGATTTCGATGTTCTCACCTTGTTGTTCTTATTTTCATGCCAACAGTTTTCTTTAGTTTCCGCTTTGCCTCGAACATCGACTAGTAACATAAAAATAAACAAGAATTGCCATTTAATTCCTTTTTCCTTGCCTTTTTTAAACCCGCTTTCTCTTTTCATTCGTTTATTTGTTTTTCTTTGTTTCCTTTTTAGTTCCTTCTTTTTCAGTTCTTTCTTTTTAGTTTTTCTTCTATTTTTTTTTTCTTTTTTTCTTTATTAGTGTTCTTTCTTCTTTCCAGTTTTTCTTTCTTTGTTTTCTTCTTATCTTCTTGTTTTCTTCTTCTTTCTTTCTTGTTTTTTCTTTCTTTCTTGTTTTCTGTCTTTCTTCTTGTTTTCTTTCTTCTTCTTGTTTTCTTTCTTCTTTTGTTTTCTTTCTTTCTTTCTTGTTTTCGGTTCTTCTTTCTTGTTTTCTTTCTTTCTTTCTTGTTTTCCTTCTTTCTTTCTTGTTTTCTCTTCTTTCTTTCTTGTTTTCTTTCTTCTTTCTTGTTTTTCCTTCTTCTTCCTGTTTTCTTTCTTTCTTTCTTGTTTTCTTTCTTTCTTTGTTATTCTTTCTTGTTTTCTTTCTTTCTTTCTTTTGTTTTCTTTCTTTCTGTTTTCTTTCTTTCTTTCTTTGTTTTTTTCGTTCTTTCTTGTTTTCTTTCTTTCTTTCGTTCTTTTCTTGTTTTCTTTCTTTCTTTCTGTTTTCCTTGTCTTTCTTTTCTTGTTTTCTTTCTTTCTTTCTGTTTTTCTTTCTTTCTTTCTTTCTTCCTGTTTTCTTCTTTAATTTCTTGTATTTCTCTTCTCTTTCTTCTTGTTTTCTTTTCTTTCTTTCTTGTTTTCTTCTTTCTTTCTTTCTTTCCGTTCTTTCATTTCTTTTTTCTTCTTTTTCCGTTGTAGTTTATGTGTTTTTATCAAAAATCAAACTATCAAATTTTTTCAACAACGAAAACTTGCAGACTGAGTGTAGGACCAGCAGACCAAAAACAACTACAACGCCCAGCCCCTAAGAATAATAACACATAAAACCCACCCACCCAAATTGATATTCTATTCATGCTCAGCACTAGTTATATTTATAACTTTGAGAAAGATTTGTTCCTGATATTCTATTCATGCTCAGCAGAGTTATATTATAACTTTGAGAAAGTTTTGTTCCTGAAATTTTACATCTGCATTAATCAATTAGAAAAAAAATTTAAAACATGATAAATTCAAACAAACGTTTGTAATAGGACACTCACGAAGAAATTTGAACACATGGAAAAATCACATGAGTGTTGAGTCAATCTATCTTGAGGTCATGACTAGGATTGTTTTCAGCCTTTAACTGGATTTTTTTTCTTTCTTTTCTTAAAAATTATGTGTTTTCTTTTTCCTCGTTTTTTGTTCTTATTAATTTATCTTTTGTTCTCTTTCTTTGGCTTCTTTTTTACCCATTGTTTTTTTTTTAATTCTCTACATTCCTTCTCTCGTCTCTCTCTCTCTCTCTTTGTCTCTTATGTTGTTCTTTTTATTAAATAATTGATAGGTGGGCAAAAAAAATCAGTAAAAGAGAATAAAGAAATACTTTTTTTACAGTTTTTGTTAAGTTTTCTTTTCAGTGGGAAAACGGAAAGGGATCATCTGTTAGCAATACATACTGAATATTTTTTTCTTCTTTCTCACTTATTTTGTATTATTTTGTTTCACATTTGTTTATTGATTTTTACTATAGCTTATTCAAGGTACTATTTTTCACAATGTTTGATTTTCAATTTCCACTCGACTTAAACGACTCATTGTTTTTTTAATTGTAGTTGTATTTCTTTGTTGATTCTTATCTTTGTCTGATACCGACATATTTTTTGAAATGCCAGATCTTTACAAGACGTTTAAACCTCAAGAAGCAAGTAAGAAACCAAAATTAACGGGGAAAGAAAACTGCGGAAAAACGAATTAACTTGTTTATTTTGTACAAATGAAAACACAGACACAAAAAGAAATAAAAACATGTGTTAAAAATGTTTAGTGCTCAAAGTACGCAGGGATACAATTTGCGGAGCGCCGTACGTTTTTAGGGCGCATGAAAATACGCAGGCTGTCAGCCATTTTTGTTTTTTTCAACTGGGGCTCAAAAAACATTCCCCTCGCGCGGGGACTACCGTCCCCTTCCCATGGTGATAGAAGATGAGGTCATGTGCTGTATACTTTTTGGACAGGGTATGAAGATTAATGACTCATTTGCATATTTCAATAAATGGTGATTACACCACATTTGTGGGCCATTTTAAATTACCCACCGCGTAATTCTTGTTTACCTTTCTGGTCACCGCCATAACCTTTGAATTTCTGCTTGTTTGTCTGAGGCATGAGGGGTCAAAAAAGGTTTCAAGCCCCTAGAAGGGGGGATTATTGTTTTTTTTTAAATTAGAACGGAGATCAAACATTTTTTTATGTCCGAAGCCCCAACTTTTCCACCCCAAAATAAAGTATTTTGAACACTCCCGTTATGCTAAATACGGTTCATTTTGAAATCTCAGCCTTTTTAGGTATGTCGGGAGATACGCTGTTGTGGATCACGAACGAGAGTAAAGGTGCATTTTTGTTGTATGTTCAGAACTCATGAATAAATTCGGAAAAAAAGAAATACCAGTACCGCGATTTTGTCGCATGGGTGACTATTACACCGGAGTTTTTACATGTGTCACTAATGAAAAAGTGGCGATAAGAAGGTGAATAAAAATGAAAAGGCCTCTCTCGCACAGGGTGTATGGGTCGCGTAATTATCTACCCTGTTTTTTTGGCGGTTTTTTTTCCCCTTGGAATGGCCGTGATGCCTCCGCTATCTTGCACTCCTTCACCCTGCGCGCCCTCTTGTTTTTTATTTCAGTTTTGTTTTTCTTATTTCCCGCCCCCTGGCGTTTGCCGTTATTCGGTGTTATGATCTTTAACATTCTTTTTGCATACCGGATATCTGATTCAACCTGTTCAATGATACTTCAGCTCTTTTCAAATGGATAATTTTTAAACTGTTGACAACTTCAGTCATTTGCTGTTAGAAATCTTCATAAATTAACATTCACTGTTAGTAAAGGTTTGTAATTTTACCGATTTGTTGCATTTTCTTTGCGGTCAAATGGTCATTTTTTGTCGATTTTTAAATCCTGAAAGTGCACTGGGCAAACGTACAAATACTCCACTTCAAAATTCTTCAAAAATATGAACATTTTTATGAAGTATGATTTTAAAATTACGGTAATTTACTGGCAGTTCCACAATGCATCCAGACTGCCAGTAAATTACCGTAAATTTATAAACAGTGTAAAATCATGTTTAACAATATTTTTGGTACCGTTGTTATTCTGCCATCGTTTACTGCGAAGTGTAATTGTGCCCTTGTTCAGTGCATATTTTATGCTAAAACATTCTGTAATAATGTCCATTTCACGTTCAAAATAAAGAAAAGTCTGTGAAAATTAGACATTTTAACCATCAGTTTTGTAAGTTTACAGTGATTTCCTACAGTGTGGTCAAAAAGGGAGTTTAAACTAGAGTGGAAAAAACACTTTGAAAAAGTATAAAAGAGTAATCTTATCCTGGCCTTCGTCAATTACGTATTCATTTTTGAACTCTAATGTTTAAAAGAAAAGAACACCTTATTATTTAACACTTATATTTGTTCTAAAAACACTTTTGAGACGTATTGTAGCAACATGTTCCATTTTTTATTAACCATTTTCAAAATTAAGGACGTCTAAGAAGTAGGTTAAGTTTACTCATATCAAGAAAAGTGACAAAACTATACAGTTGGACATGTGTTCGAAACGTCTCAAACATGTTTACAAATCTCTAAAACGTCGTTTGTTGTTTTTTTCGGAGTAATTGTTTTTTAGAACATAGGTGTGAAAATGGGTATATGATGGGGAATGATAATCAGGACCACAAAAACCGTTGTTTATTTTATTTTTTTTAAACATTTCTTTTTGCTAGGCTATTTACATTTTATGTCAAATAGAACAATACATGAGAAAAGAGGTTAACAGTCAACTTGTTCATTTGTTTATTTGAGGGAACTGCAAATGACTGCATCAAGAAAACATGTACATATTCATTCAATATACTTTTGAGCCATTAAATGCTGGAACTGAGGATTTTGAGTTGATGTGTTGAAGGTATATTTTGCATAATTAGTAATAAAAACTATTGAAAACAATTTATCCCCCTAAATAGACAAATTGACCTTTACCAATCATGTAAAGTTTTAATTTTTTAATCGTTCAGTCTGCTACGTTGAATATTTCAATTAGAAAGATTGAACTTTCAATCTTTTGAGCCTCCTTCCCTCGTCGGTCAGTCTTACAAACTGAATTACAATTGTTTTTTTAAGACTAGAGTACCGAGTTATCGTTACTTTCTCTTAGGGTATATTTGACCTACATAATACCACATGAACAATATATATTCCGTCAGGTCGTTAAAAAAACATAATTACAACTAATTAATTGGACATTATCTAACAAACATTATGACTAAATACAATGTTTACTACAGTTGGGAGCAGTATTTAATAATATAATAAAGCGTTCATGAATCTTCATAATATGCATCCAAAATTTGTGCTTCATCTAAGACGCACTACATTATGTTTTGTGTGTTCTATTGACAGTATGACTAATTATACTTTTAACTTTATCACCTTTATCACACCTTTGAGAGCAGAAGTTTCCTAATTATTGTCTTGATAATTTAAATTGGAGATATTACATGTAAGTAAGAAGGCCTTCATAAACAAAGTATATAGTTTCCGTGCCTGGTTCATAACTCTTTTTTGTCGGTCAAGTTAGCATTTCTTTAATTCTACAGAATGAGAAAAACTGGAGTTAGCGTTATTGCCTGGCCATACACCCCCCCCCCCCATATCTGATATAGGAAAAACGAACCTTAAGCTGGATCTTAATTTCCAAAACTCTGGCACTAACCTTTACCTCAAACCCAGTCATAATTTAACTCTAACCCCTAATCTCTCCGAACACACATAACCTTATAGTTGTACTTCTACCCTCGTTATGTTTTGGTGATATGTTCCCGGAGGGAGAATCATTCATATGAAAACAATTAGGCCTTGATCAGGTCACCCAGACATGGTAAAAAAAAGAGAGAAAAAAAAGGGAAAAAGAATGGAAAGATATCTTGCTGGAAACAAATAGAACCATACAAAAACAAACTAAATAACAAAACAAAAAGGGCAACCCATCTTCTGTCACTGATTTGAAACCTGAAGCCAACAGCGGAAATGATGCAGGACCGGGCATACTTCGTTGGCTTCAGGATTTGTGCAACTATCACCTAAACGTGACGATCACTGAGATATGCAAGATCTTTGCATTTTGTAGACTATTACACGTGTAGTGAGTATTTATTCTAAATAAAATTTCTCTGAAGTCCCCCGTGTATATGTTTATAGATGTAAGCGCTTGTTACACATTGAAAGCACTTCCACTCGTGTAAGATCCAGAGAACAGGATATTTAAAGAGAGTAAACGAAGCCTAATGACCCATTCCACATATACCATGATCGCTTGACTGTGTATCCCATAGCCAGAATAAAATAAAGTAATAAACTATTAAAATCTCCTAGATGAACAATTTCACATTGAATTATATACTAACTCAATAGACATAAACTAGATTCTTTGTATGCCCTGGATATTTTTTTTCACAAAATAAGGCGGATTATTAGGCTGTTCAAAATTGTTACCTCATGTTTTTATTTCGATCAAATACTCAACTATGAACCTTGATTCCAAGTGGCCAAACTTTGCAGCTTAATGTTACCCTACATATAAAGAAAAATCTTAGTATTTTTACACAAAGCCTAAAGTACTTTACTCATCATCTTCTTGCCTGCTACATTGCACATTCCATAGAATACTGTATAACAAAGTGGAAATTCAGCTTAAAAACAAATTGTGAATGAAAGTATTCAAATAGCAAATTCGATTCCTTCCTTTTTTTGTCACTACAGTGGATGGCACTATGAGTTTCAGGGTTGAGGGGGAAAGGTAGTGGGCGTCAATCGGGTGGGAAAAGGGTCAGCCCCCCCCCCCCCCACACATTTTGTAATCAGCTACCTTTTTTAATTATGTCAATCCCCACCCAAGTTGAGTAGAGTCGCAAGTGACACGCAGGCAAAAAGCGGAGTTTGGAGTGCAAAGTTCCAAAAAAATGGCATTTGCGAATATTTTGCCATTTTGGTCAAACATGATACAAAAAATATTTAGGCCTACATTTTACCTGACTTGTCAGGCTTTTGTGGTCAATAACTTGTAATTTCAGAATTGAAAGAAAAGTGTTTCATCTTGAAATTTGTTTTCATTATATTTGTAGGAGTTTTGAATTCCAAAATTCCCTAAATTTTACGTAATTTTTGGTCAGGACAGAAAATTCTCTGAATATGACAACTTGTATCTTATATTTCTTCAAAACAATTGTATTGTTGTTGATTGAAAGAAAACATATCAGACTACCTGTCTTGCATGACTGGACATTTTAGACCTACTGCAAGTGTACACACAGTGGTGAAAATATACTCATAAGTGCCTAAGCATTTCAGTGTACAAAAACAAAAACACGAAGAAAATAAACAAAAGCTATTTAAAATACATTCACCACAATAATAATTTGCTGCTTGGACAAATTGTAATAAACAGTCGATAGGACTATGTACTACATCATAATTTCAAGTACTGCGTTTTCTCAGTCAAAATATCCTTTTTTCTTTCCTCCATAAGCGGTCCAGAAGAAAGCGTCACATTACGTTTTACGTACTACGTCAATAAATTCCCACCATGCAATGCAACTTTTTAAAGAAATACATTAGGTTTTAAACATTTCACCCGGGGACAGTTTATATTTTGACAGTTCTGAAATTGTAATTTTCACTACATAAGAGTTGTAAAGCTTATCAACAAAATGTTATGTGCGATTTTTGATATTTTTTTTTCAAATACCAGATATTAATTAAGGATGATATACTCATCAGTGACAGTTTTTTCAATAATTTAAATTTCGACACATGAAATCAAAATTTGACACATAGATTTGTTTATAATGGCGTTTGCATCAGTTTTTCTGAATGTTTTTTTATCCTTGCTCATCTCAAAAAACTGAGAATCCAGAAGAGGATTTTTCAAAAATTCTTTTGTATTTCTTTATAATTTGGTGAAGTATGAGCGTACTTGTACGTATACGTAAAAGTACGCTATCGTCTGCACTGATAAAACTTGATAATCACTGAAAGTGAATATTAGGCTGCTTTCCCAAAGTTTCTATGTGGATTCCTTGGATATGCTAATTAATGGCAAGGTATTTTCTGTGCCTTTAGCTACCATTAGTTTCTCTCTTACTTCTGTGGACCTTGTACTAAACACAGCAGGGGCATTAGCGGGGTGTTTTTAAAAGCTGTGTAGTTACAAACAGCAATGGATGGCCTTGGCTTGGTGAATAAAAATAGTACTGTATGTTATATTTGCCCAGTTTATCTAAAATGCTATAGTAAATTGTACATGGTATAGAAATTATGTGTTTAGGCAAGCGGGTCTTACATCATTGTAAACAAGTTAAAAGTGAGAGTCCCAATACATTTCATCTAATATAAAAGTTTGCATATGATGCATATGAATTTCAGAAGAGGGAGTTTCCAGTCTAAATATAGTACATAAAATAGCTGACTTTCATAACTTTAATATTTTTTTAAATTTAGTTATTTTTCAATAAACTCACGCAGAAGAAATTCTAAACAATCACATTAAATACACCAAAGATAAAATTAATACATAAAAGGTTTTCACCAACAGTGTCAAAGCAATTGTAAGTGCCAGTGACACAACATTCAGATCCCCCCTTAGGATCAGTATTTCTTTTTTGTTCACCACGAGAGGCAAAAAAAAAAAATGTCTTTTTCTTTCATTGGTTGGTATTTAGATATCCATTAATTTCATCAAAAAAACAGTTTAGTATTCCATAAAATATTGAAACAAACACATAGTTAATATGGAATTATAGAATTTGTATAGGATAAGTCCAGCATGATTCCAGAAAAAAAAAAAAACAATTTGACCAAACATTTTTCCAATGTAAAAAAAAAAAAAACCTTCTTTGGATTTCCAGGAAATTTGTGCTATTCGAACCCATTATCAAAGATTTTTGAGTTTTTTGAACATTACTCCTCACGGATGTCTATGTCACGTTCAAAATAAGTAGTCTGGGAAAAAGGACATTACGATTTTGCCATCAGTCTTGTAAGTTTACAACGATTCTTACAGTGTACGTTTAACAGGTATGCGTATGTGTTAAGTGAAATATTCGAATCACCGTGTTCACTGTCAATTGGTAAGATGGGATCTTGACTCTCCGATTCAAGGGGATATGTAAAAGCAAGGTAGGCCTTATAAAGATGAGAATTAATTATCGGGACTGTTGTAAACAATCGCTGGATTGATAGTCATAACACCTATTGTGCTGAAATTAGATCGGGTTTGATAATTGCTATCAACAATTTTCCATAAACTTCCCGGGAAACTTCCTTAGCCTATCTTCAATGACAGTAATTCAATGGACATTTACCAATTTAACAACCAGCAATTCAATCAAACCTCCGGGGTCCTCCTCCTAACAGTCCCAGCCCTCACGAAAAGTAAGCCTAGTCGGTTAAATTTTGTCAATTAAATCCAGTTGCGAACAGAAGAAAAAAAGAAAATGTGTGCTTAGTAAATTTCAGTGTGATTAGTGCATGGCCAAGGTTTTCAGAAACTTTTCAGTGTGAAAAAAGTGGCCGTGGTTGTTGTTAATACAAAAGTTTACCAGTTTTGTCGGAAATGGGCGGCGGTTCTTTTCAAACAGTTACTTTTTTAAATTAAAAACAAGTAAATAAGAATATTTTCCTGTTTAAGTAATTTATAATTCATGTAATAAAAATTAAATAATACAAAATTTGGGTAACACATTTATACTTGCGGATTAAGAATAATTTGCTTTTGACCGTATCTCCATCACGCCACTGTACAAACACAATGGGAAAGTTACACGGCAACCAATGCCACCTACCAAAAATATGAATTTATTTTGGTGGAGGAGTGGAAACGATGGTCGTTGCTTTAATTTGTTGTCCTTTTTTCCCGCAATTTGAAAAAAATGTTTGAACCTAATTTGGGGTTTCTTTTGGCATTCTAAGTTATTGCGTAAGTCGTAATTGTTATCGTCTTGATGAACCTGCAGTGTGGTATGAAATTTCGTGCAAAAATTCCTTCGGGAAAGTGGTCTTACCTTGGTGTAAGATATTCATGCGTTAGACTAGAGTAAAGACTCTTTTACGGAATAAAGCTGTACAATCCTTGTAATCCTTTGATCCTCTTATATAGATTTCATGCTAGGCTAATTTCACGAGGTCTTACATAGCCGTTACATAGAGGATGACCGGGAAGGTGGTGTCCGTGGGGGGGGGGGGTCCATGGAACCCCAACGGAGGAAGACCTGGTAAAGTGTATTTAGCTTAAAATAGTGAGAAGAGTGAAATTTGACCATGGTAAAGTTAACCAGTAGTACTGTGTTCGCGCACTTTAAAAGCTGATTATGAGTCGCTACAACCAGTCCTCGTCAAGTTTACAATAATTGCAGCGTGGACTCGCCGTGTTCACATTCGCTGGTGGAATGCTCACGAAATACAGCGTGTATCAATAAAACGCAGGATTTAAAGCGATTTTTTTTTCAGAGAAAATTATGCAACTATTGTCATTATTTTGATAAGCATTGTTTTGATTGTCCATAATTTCATTTTTGACAAGAATTTTTTTTCTTGTAATTTGGGCTTTTGGTTTTGAAAGGTTAGACATTTTTGTGAAGCCCTTCTGAATCGGGTTGGTCTGATTCAATGACTTTAAGGACCAGCTTTGTACAATGTAGGTAGGCCTATATGCATTGACAAAACTTTGTTTACCAACAACCGGTGCAGTAGCGTGGAGAAAGGGGTTGCGTTTGTCAGTCGGGGAAAAGATCCATTCACAATAATCGTGTTAATTATTAAAGCCTTCATTTAGATCAGCGCTTGCTTTGAACTTTTTAAAGTTCATTGGGGGAAAATTATTCGTGCCCCCCCAACTCAAAATATCCTGCGCCCGCCATTGGATAAGACTATCATTGCTTCAAACATAATGAAGGTCGTTTCTGATATCATATCAAATAAACAAGACTGGCATTTGAATTGAAATCAAGCTTTGGACATGGTATTGCACCTTGAGTTGAACGACATTAAAATGGATCAAAAGATCAGTTCAACATTACACGGAAAATCTATGATCACAATAATTCGTGACCATTGTTTACAAGTTCTCTTCCACTTTATAGATGTTAACAAAATTTACACTTCAAACCTTAAAAACTACTTTCTTCATAATTAAAATAATACTTATCGCAAGCCCAAATGAATCCTACCAACACGTGCTCCTTTGTGCAAAACATGCCTTGGTGGAGATTTGGGCGATTCCCCAGAAGCTGAACGAAATTAATGACTATACTCCTCCCTTAAAATTGCTCTTTCCAAAATGTTCAGTGCAGTGTACACGACAATTAAGTATGGCATTATGTAATGAGACCAGAGTGTATACTACCGTTTTTATCTGCAACCTTTGTGGTCTCTTTCACTCGACGTCGCTTTCCCATTGTGCTAGACGGAATTGCTAGAGTTTTTGCTCTTATGTTTTGGATGCTTTAAACAGTCTGATTGCAACATACGTATGTGTTTTGGATAGGTCTCCTATATTTTTGTGCATCTTGTAAATGTTGCATGGTTTAGAGGATACACCTGCTTTCACGATGCATGAGCAGAGTATATTGTCGTCAGATGTGTCATGCTCTAAAATACATGTATGCAAGGTATTATATGAACATTGTAAGTAGATTAAAACATAAATTGAACGCTGGTGTTATAATGCGTCCGAGAAGTTCAAAACGAAAAAATCACGATTTTTTTAACAATTTTGATTCTGACGATGAATTGAAAAAAGCGGGTTAGTAAATGTCCACAATGATCTCCCTACGCTATAAAAAATACAATACAATTTACAGCAAATTATTTTAAAACGGTTTTAGGAAAAAGACGGTATTTTGATGTAATTTGGAAATGCAGCAAAATACTGTAAATTTTATGTCCAATTTTCCAGGTCTATTACGACCAAATTTAAAAGTAGAGCTCTTATTCGAATTTAAAGAATAAAAAACATTTTCATACACTATTATGAATTTTCAATTATACGATTACTAACTAAAATTTACAGGAAATAAATACTGTAAATTTTACAGGACAATTCTGGCAGCAAATCTGAAAAAAAAAATCCCATAAAAATGCATCTTTTACAGGTTCAAAAAATCACAGCATATTTTACAGCCTTTGATGTATCATAATATATATTTTGCAACAAACTGTAAATTTTACAGTATATGCACCGTAAAATATTGTTGACATTTGTGAATAGGCCTACTAAGTTAGGGGGTTCGTCGGTCCTTTTTTATCTCTCTGCGCCTTAACAATCGCTGGAATTACTCACCAATGGTAGGTTTTTAACTTGTTTTTTAATTTTTACAGTATACTGTAATTTTTATGGTAATTTGTTTGCAGAATTGCTGCCGGTTAAAAAAATGTAAAATTGACAGTATTTTTTACAGTGTACGCTCCCTAGGACATCGAGGGAGGTATGAGAGAGTATGAAAACACCTTAAAGGAAATTGAACCCTTTCGCACCTTTTTTTCTTAGAGTGTACTCATACCCTTTAATCGAGGGGATTCATTCATTCCATTTACGCGTGCTAATCTATACAATACATGACTGATCATTAGGCCTACGTGTACGTGTGTGCACGAAAGGGCGGATTGGGCTATTCCAGATGAATTATGCCCCCTCCATAGAGGATATGAAAAGTTGATGCGCTGAAAATGTGGAAATCCTCACAGCGATACCATGGAGATTTATGGAAATCCTGGGAACCGTTGTGTGTGACAGGGTTGAGGAATAGGATTACAGATGCGACAAAATAATAGATTTCCTCTAGTCATCCAACAATTTAGAGAGGAAAATACAATATGCACTGAACAAGGGCACAATGATACTTTGCCGTAAACGATGATAGAGTAACAACAAAAATATTATTAACCCTAGCACAACTAAATCTCACTAAAACTCACTGTGTTAATCGAGAAAAATGCACTAAGTCCAGAAAGTAGCGATGACGTCATCAAACCAAGATTCATATGGGCACGAAATCGCTGGCCGGGCCAGCGACACCGCCCTAGCGTGCTATCCCGGGTCATGGGGCTGGGGCCCGAAGGGCCCTGGGTTCGAATCCCACCCGAATTTGCGACTTTTCTTGTTTCCCTCTTCCCTCACTCCTTCAGTTCCTCCCGGGAGATAGGCTAGAAACCGACGTCAGGGTTAGGGATTTATACATGGCACTATGGATGCATTCTGGAACCGCTAGTAAATTACCGTAATTTTACGGATTAAAAAAAATAGTCTATCATTTTTCATAAGATTTTTCATGTTATTACGTTTTGAAGTGACGTTTGTCCAGCGCACTTTCAGGTTTTGAACATCGACAAAAATGCATAAATGGTCATTTGACCCCAAAGAAAATACGACAAATCTGTACAATTAGAAACATTTACTAACTAAAAAAAATCAAACAAACAAAAAAACATTTACTAACAGTGGATGTAAAATTATGAAGATTTCTAACAGTGTGTGTTCGATTAGCAAATAAGCTTCACTCTTTAGACATTCGCTATATTATGTTAATAATAACAAGGATATGGTCCATCGAAATTAATATCATAACTAAAGGCGAATTGACTGTTTTGTCCACACTCCGTACTGTCAATCAATCTATTTTACATGGAGTGCTTAACTATGAAATTGAGTTAATACATTTTAAGTATTAACAACACCACGGCCACATTTGAACTAAAATGAATATAAACTAAATGTAGGCGATTGAATGAAAAACCTCATTAATCAGCATGAAATGTGTACAACAGGTACACAACATGAATGTGTACAACAGGTACACAACATGAATGTGTACAACAGGTACACAACATGAAATGTGTACAACAGGTACACAACATGAATGTGTACAACAGGTACACGACATGAAATGGGTCAACAAAAATCAAGAAGGATGAACTTTCTAAATGAGAGCTTACACGTTTAATTTAGGGTCCATATTTAGCATTAAAACAAAACAAAAGCCTGAATATAGTCTGTACTGCGATAAAGAAATACATCTTCTCTGATCGAAGGCAGTAATCTTTGTATAGCACGGTTGAAAGAATAGGATGCACGGTTCTGTGTTGTTGTTGTTGTTTTTTTTTTCTTTTTTACTTATTTAGAGGTAAACTAGTAATTGCGTCCATGGGGAAAGACAAGTACTTTTTAATTGTGCTACTGATACACAGTAGAACTTTTAGAAATTCTAGGCAAACTTGTGTTCAGACGGCGACACGGCGTAGCGTTTAGTATTTAAACATCTAACTGCGTCAAAACATGTTTCAATCCTAAACATTTGGCCATCTAAACACAAGCTTATTTAGGGGTGCAAATTAAAAAGTTCCACCTTTTAAATTGATATAATTTACGAACAGCATGATGATTTGGCCTTGTGCTCTCAATCCATATCGATATTCTTTCCATAGAAAAGGAGTCACCCAGCTGCAGTGCACAGTTCATTCAACATAATATCCCTAATCATTTTAAGTGCGACTTGTGAAGGGTGGTATACAGGCTTTGCAAATGTGAAGTTAATAAAATCTTAAGTTTGGAACATTTCTCTGTTGGAAACTGCCAAGATGTATTTGTTCATGCATAGTGTGCATTGCAAAGCCCGAATATGACCCTTCGAGGTTATTGTCTTCGTACCCTGTTCAGAAACACGTTAAAAGTTTCACGGAAGAGGATATTAGGTTTAAGGCTCTTATCCAGTTAATTTAATTTTCTTTGCAATGTAATATACTATATAATTCTTAAATAGAAATTGAAAGGACTTAATTGGCTGGTGTCCATTTGATCCTAAAATAGGAAATAAAACAACTGACAAAATAAAATCATTTGCAAGCGACTACATTAAAAGCACCATAGGCCTATATGATCTTGACTTCCAATGTAAATTCATTTTGTACTTGTTCTATAAGTTGCATTTTTGTATTTCACTGTTTGATGAAATAAAATAAACAAAATAAATTTGATTGATTGATTGATTTATGAACGTGGAATCAGCCGCAAATTTACAAAGGAATCATACAATACCAGAAAAGACGAACTCTCCTTGAAAAGCTTAGAAAGTCAGGCGCCGGATACTCGGGAAGGAGGGGGCGCGTGCGCCTCCCGATAATTCTGCAAAATCTTGCAAAATCAGCCCATTTTTAAGCTTTTGGACAAGTTTCAGCCTTTCAGCCCCCCGGTAATTTTGACATTTTTCAAATAGATCCGCCACTGAAAGTGGACCAATATCAGAACTAGTATAGTGAACTTATATTGGTAGGAAATACTAGTAGGTGAATATCATAACACTGCAAGGAAAGTCCCCACTTCTTCTAACTATTGTCGCATTTCACATTTATCGTACGGTCACTATGACGCACCACCCAAACTTGCAACATTTCAGGTTAACAAGTTGATCTTTATAAAGGCGTGTACACGTAGGAATTGTGATCTATTTTGTAAAATGTTTGTAATTTTACAGATTTGTGCATTTTCTTTGTTGTCAAACGACCATTTTTGGTCGATTTTCACACCTGAAAGTACACTGGACAAACGTGCAAATACATCTTCTCTTCAAAACTTTTAAACACGATTTTTTTAAATCGTTAAATCACGGTTATTTACTATTATTTCCAGGATGCCTCAGACGGCCAGGGTTATACCGCAAAACCGTTATAAAATAAAGGTATTTTTTGCTGTTATTACTGCCTCGTTACTATGTAAAGTATTTTTTGTTCCCTTGTTCAGTACATATTTATGCTGAACATATTCTGTAATAGTGTCTATTTCATGTTCAAAATACAACAAATTCTGTGAAATTACGGCATTTTACCGTCAGTCTTGTAAGTTAGTTTACAACGATTTCTTACAGTGTACGTTTAACCGAATAACACTAACAGGTAGGTCTATGAGTTCACTGAAATATTCGATCCCCGTGTTCACTGTCAATTGTAAGATTTCTTACAGTGCACAACAACTTAATACATTATTCAAGTATAGTGTGCGCAAAGTGTTAAACACGTACTTTGCGCTCAATCGGTCGGCAAATCTATAACAAGATTCGAGCTGATACTGCCACAACCGTATTTTTATGTGGTAGTATAGTCAAACTCTACACACATAATACCAGTTTTTTTTTTATTTTGCATAACTGGGAAGCTTTGGAAGATAAAGCAAAAAGAAAGTTTAAAGGGAGAAAGGAAACTCCCTTACAATTATGTTTCTAATTGATTTTTATAAAAAAATGATATTATAAAATTGATTGTTGAATTGTCCATGTACATGTATGTGCTAGAAGTACGAGTGACAGAAAATTTTTGAAGAGATTTTTCAGTGTCACCGTATATAGCCTTTAATGAATCTGAATCTTTTAATATAGTTTCATGATTCAGACAAATAGTGCTAGCATATTTGTGCGACCTCCAGAACAGAGGGGTACATACATATAAATATATACAGAATATGAGGTATTTTGTGTCTATTTGACCCATAAACATTGTAGTAAAGTCAACTTGTTTATACAGGGTGAGTAAAAAAAGACCCTTCATGATTGAATATTAATATTATTTTACAAGTCTGGAACATGATATCAAGCAGGATATTTTGGGTACCTAATTCCGTGGAAAATGCGGAATTGCCGCAAATCCTAGAAGTGCGCTCAAATCCCTGAAAATTCCATAAATTCTGACAAGAAAATAAAATATCACCACACAACTTGTATCTGTAGAATTAAAATACAACTTGTATCTGTAGAATTAAAATACAACTTGTATCTGTAGAATTAAAATACAACTTGCAACTTGTCATCCTCCACGCTTTTTCAAGAATATTGCCCGATATAAATAAGTTTTATTTTTGGCCTATTTACGAAATGCGACAACGCCCGACCTTGGTCAACGTTATTATCAAGCGCTTTATGGCTTTTATTGTGTTATAAAACGATTTTTGTTCAGCGGTTCTCATATACAAAACAGAAAGATCTAAGACGCAACTTTTTTTTTATTTCTAAAAGTATTATGGTAAGATACAAGTTAACGATTTGATCCACTCTTACTTTTATATCATTCTGTGACTGATATTTCCATTAAATACAATATCCTTTGTACACATTTGTATTAAATGATTATTTTAAAACGAAATGAAAAGGAGATGATTTTCCCTTTTTCTCGTTTAAACGGATATACATAGAGGAAACAAAGTTTTTTTCTTTTTGAGGATACAAATTTGCACTTCAATAGTTGTGGAAACACCTGTTTCTATGAAAAAATTAGGAAAAAATATCAACATCGCAAGTTTTGAACTTGTATGATGTCCTAAATCGGCCAAACGGAAGCATTGCTTGCATTGCCGTGTACATGGTGTATGACAGAAAATATACCATACATTCTTTTTGCGTTCTCGGTTTATTCACTTCAGGCTGGTTGATAAATCGGTGAGCATGCACAAGTTTCAACAAAATATCGTTTAACAATGGGGTGCACTTTTATTGAAATGTCCTTGTGTTTCTTTAACAGTAAAATGGACAAGGTCTTCCTACTGCCGTTGGTGGACCAGGGAGGTCCGAAAGTCTTCCGAAGAAGTTTTACACAAAATTTTTCCAAAACTGCAGGGGCTTTTAGAATTGACAATAAAGCAATAAAATAGAATTCCACAAGGGAACCTAAACATTAGGGGCAAACAATATTTTCAAATTCGGAAAAGGGAACACAAATTAGCAACGGCGTCGTTTCCACAATATACCGTGTGTCCCCAAAAAACGCAACACTTGGTGGGCAACGCACCACTACAAAAGCATGTGACTGCTTATTCTTTGTTGTAAGGTAAGATGGGACTGTTAGCTAATATTCCTGAAAAGTTCATAAAGGCAGAAGTCAATAGTTTTTAAGATATGACCCCAACAATCAAGTAACCCGCAGAACCCATTTTACAAAAATGAGGAGCTGGTTAAACTCAAGATTGGCAATGAAGATACGAATGGCAAATACAATATTGATTGCAATCAACATTTACTTGCCCAAATTTCTTGCAGAACGACTTCTACTGGGTCAAATGACTGCATTTGCATTATTGTTTAACTGATAAGAATAAAACATTAATTTATTAGTGATAAAATATGTTTCAAGAAGATATAAAACTATGAATAAGTCATAGACAAACTCCACATTACATAAAATGATAAATGCGTTGGGCTGCAACTTGCTTGTTTCTGAAAATAATGTTACATTCGCAACTTTATGAAGGTAAAACCTATGTTTTCAACACAAAACTCAATAACAATATCAGTATATTTATTCTGTTATTAAATTTTGGGTTAAGATAACTCTTTGTGTGCCGTCACAAAATGATGATGAATGATTAGCTCTAATCCAATGCAGTCTTATTTGGACAATACGAAGAGGTTGTTGATCATACATTCCTAATTCGATCTTTTAAAGCTTTTTAAGTGTGTTAAAATGCATGTTTTTTAGCTGTTATTACCAATGGAAACATTCATATGTTAATATTGTTGCAGCACCTGACTTTGAGATTCATATTGGTGGTTCTGGGCGCAAAACGTACAGTGCCGTATTCGTAGTCAATAGCGCCTCAATTTGGTTAAAAATATTGACTCTACCTTTATGAACTTTTAAGGGATATTAGCTAATAGTCCCATCTTATCTTACAACAAAGGAAAGTAGTCACGTGCTTTTGTTCAGAACTTATTGGGCCTGTCCCCAAGTGTTGCGGTTTTTTTGGGGACACACGGTATATGTGGAATGAAAAGTTGTATGTTTTACCATTAATCTTAATATGTCATATTTTGGTAGATGGCATTGTTTGTCTTGTAATTTTCCTATTGGTTTGTATAGGTAAATACTAAAACACGGATCCTGCTCCGAGCACAGATCGACGGATTCGAAATAAATTGAAGAAATAAAGCATCTAAAAGGATACGTCAGTTTTAAAAATTATGTAAAGGTTTGTAAATGATAATAGGCAACAGGGCTTTGAATCCATTGGAAAAGGCGCTATAGAAATGTCGGTATTATTATTAATTTCATATTATTATTTAAAAAAAACAAAGCCCTGATTTTCGGACTGATCAATAGCTCTATCACTGATCACTAATTCCCGTCTGAAAGAATTAACCCCGGAATTAACCTGAGAAATATTGCTTGGTACAATATTCTGAAACATCTAATTTCGTATTGGAACAAATACGAAATTCAGCCTCAAATCTCTTAAAGGAGATATTCACGTTTAGACCATACATCATCCTTTGAAATATCGAATTGTGAGAAGTAGGGTATTAGCTGTCCATTTTTGCACACATCTACTAGATTCTTATTTTTATTTTTTTTTTCAGTTTCAACCAACCATCAATATTTACTTCTAAAAACTAGTGTTATTGGGTCCAACATACAATTCGATATGAATATGTTCAATATATACAACACTACACGCAACATAAGTCTGCGCCTTGAACGTAATTTCTTGTGATATTACTGCCCCGTTATAATTTGTCATATATAGTGAACCGATTTGACAAAGCAATTTTTAAAAGCGACTGGTATTGAAGACTACCGTGAAAACTTTTCTAAAAGTCAAAAGTCCCCATGGTGAGAATGCAAAAAATGGCAAAGTTTCCATGGAAAGTATTCAGAAATTGCAAATATTAAGACCAAATCAGCGTCCTTATGGGTAAACAAAACGATTTTATAATTATGTCGCCGGCGACATTAATTCAGCAGACGACGGAAATGGCGTTTAACACAAGAAAACGCTCGTCGTATGCATGTTTCCCACTGCAAGCACCTTGTTTAACCGGTCTGTGACCTTTGTGGTTTTAATATCAATGAACGAGTCTATCATATTCATGTAATATGCACATTTGTTGATTAAAGTTATGGAAAACTTAAAGTAGCCTACAGATTACCTGGATGTCTTTAACCTCTTATTAACGTCCCTATCTGTTTTTGAGTATGCTATTTTTAGGTGTAAAATGTATCTCTAATCGTCCAATGGCCTAGACTATCATTTGAGAGCAAATTGAAGAAATTTCATATTTTGTGAAAATGTGCCAGTGCCGCTTTAAGTTTAAAGCTCGGATCCAGTTAATTTTTCTTTGCAATGTATAGAATTCTTAAAATGGAAATTGAAATTGACTTTACACTGCTAGGGATTAAATAAAACCGATGTCCATCTAGTATCTGATCCGTTTTAGGAAACAAAACAACTCACAAAATAAATTGTTTGCAAGCGACTACATTAAAGACACCATAGGCATATTATGATCTTGATTTCCATTGTAAAATTCACTTATAGGCCAACGTATACTATAATTGGTATTTTGTATTTCACTGTTTGATGAAATGAACAAAATAAATTCTTGAACAGTGTAAAATCATGTCTAATAATACTTTTGCTGTTATACTCGCATCGTTTACTGCAAAGTATTACTGTACCCTTGTCAGTGCATATTTTATGCTGAAGATAATTATTCTGTATCCCTTCTGTAATAGGCCTAATGTCTATTTCACGTTCAAAATAAAGGAAATACTGTGAAAGTACGGCAATTTACCGTCAGTCTTGTATAGTTTACAGTGACAGGTAGGCCTGTGTTCACTTAAATATATTGTTCCCCGTGTTCGCTGTCAATTGATAAGACTTATTTTGTCCATGGAATCTTTTCTTTACACCATGGAGACTTTGCGATTTTTGCAAAGTTTCCATGGAAAGATTCAATGTCACCACCGTATACCGCCCCAAGCTGATGTATCCGGGTCATGGAGACTTTGCGTTTTTTGAAAAGCTTGAAAAAGTTTCCATGGAATCTTTTTTTTCCACCATGGAGACTTTGCCATTTTTGATTTTCTTCCATGGAATCTTTCGTGGAGACTATGCAAGAATTGTACGGATTGCTACCTGTCCACTGGGCAAGATTTTAATCGCGTTCGTTTGACAGCTCATCATGTCGCAAATATCTTTGTACGATTCGTGATTTCCAGAATCAGAGAAGGTTGGCATTCACGGTAACAATAAGCACTGAAATACATGTAATAGGAAGTCGCTGTTGCTGCACGAGTTACGAGTGATTTGTTCGTGATGTCAAGACAGTCTGTTACTATAAACTTTCTAAATGACTCAGTGACAAAACAAGACTGAAACTTGTTCTTTATTAATTGGTTGAATTCAAACTGACAGGTTAATTCAAACTTGTGAAAATGATGTAGTGGTATTTGCAATAGGCCTTGTGACCAAGTTTCAGTCGAGTCCTGTATTGTTCTTGTAGTACGTAGGCCTTTCAATTGCAAGTGCAGGGAAAGAATAAGACATGCAGAATGAGAAATGTAGCTTTGAAATGGGCCTTCGCCAAGCAAATTTAGATGTTATCATTAGTAACTTCATGAAAAAAAAATCTTGAAGAAAAAATTCTGATTTTGTTTACATATTATTAAGCAATATCAAGACCGTTGGAGCTAATAATGAACTCCACTGTAGGGATTTTTTTTTAAATATATATGTCATTTCATTCATTTCGGGGGAGGGGAGCTACACATTTGGAGTGGAAAGTTTGTTTTTCGCCGCTATAAAAACAAAAGAGCTAATCAAGAAATAACAAACTTTCATAAATCCAAACGAAAACACATTATTTAGCTCCACATGGTCATACCTAATACCTTAAAACATTATGTAATGTCAACCAAATGAACTGAGTTAGAATGTCCAAATAAAAAAAGTGCACCCTGAAGTGTCCTTTGTGGACTTACGGTGAGATTCTACACATTGTTATGTCACTTAATTTATGAAGTGAACAACACGTGAGAAATGATTAACCACCTCTTCCCTATCCGGTTAAATTTCATCCAAAACTAGTGTAATTTGCTGCGCTAAAGCCGGCTTGTTTTCGACAGATTAAAGCCTATAATGTATATATAAAAATTGACTCTCGAGTAACATGCTTGCAGTGCAAACTTTGCACATATCTAGAGAAACACTCTCAACAACAACAGGCAAGGTTCTTGTCACTGGTGTCATTTTCCATGATACTATGAACTAGTATAGTTCGTATTTTGACCAGGTACGGGTCTGTCTGGTTTGTAATGGATTTTTTTAAATCGGTGCACCGCGTCGAGTGGTACATGACCCCTCCAAAAATAAATACAAATATAATAACCAGGGAGAACCAAAATGTTATTCCTCATTTGACCTTTGACACACACACAAAAACTTCGTCCTATTATGTACCACATATAATGTTTACTAGACATGGTTTTTAGCTCGAAGCGACTTTAGTTTGGGTTTTCACACATCAGAAAAAAGAATAGGCCTAACTACACACGTTATGCAAAAGTTACCCAGGTTATGCAACAGAGAACTGCATACTAAATAAAATTATTACCTAAAGTTACTAAAATTTCATTCAAATGAAGTAAAATTTTGGATACTTCGGTAAAAGTAAAAATTACACATTTGTTTTTTAATTCAATTACGGTGAGATTCTATGCTTACACATTGCTGTGTCACTTTAATTTATGAAGTGAACGTGAGAAATGAGCTAATTTTCGTATTAACTTTAACATGTTAACACATAAACCACGTCTTCCATATCCGGTTAAATTTCATCCAAAACTAGTTAAGTTGATTTTTCTGCGCTAAAGCCGGCTTGTTTTCGAAATATCAAAGCTTATTATTTATATGATTATGAAAATTAACTCGAGTAACATGTTTGCACATATAGAACTGCATACTGGATAAAATTAATATCTAAAGTTAGTAAAATTTCACCTCAATGAAGGAAAAAGTTTGGATACTTCGGGAAAATTAGTTATTTTGAAAAAAAAAATCAATTACGGTGAGATTCACATTGCTGTGTCATTTCATTAATTAAGTGACACATTGCTGTGTCACTTAATTAATGAAATGAACAATAAAGAAAATAGCCAATTTCTTGTAAACTTTAACAAGTTAACACATTTAGCCACCTCACCAGAATTGTGAATAGGCCTAGTAGTTAAACGTAAATAATCCTGGATATATTGTGTGTAAAAGGACTGGTGTATACTTTTTGAGTGTAGGCCAGTGTGACATATCTTTTTCAAAGTACATTATATCTGGTAATATTGTCTTTAAAAATGACTGGGTATTAGGTTACTTTAGGTGAGTGGTTGTTTTTTGTGTACGCCAGTGGGTCTGAAAACACCCTAAATTAAGGACACAATATTGTGAATAGGTTGTTGAACAGTTACCATGGTTAATTAAATCTGGTAAATTGTGTAGAATGAGACTGGGTATAGGTTATTATGTGAGTGTAGGCCAATGGGTGTCGGAAAAACACACACTAAATTAAGGACCAATATTGATGAAACATTGAGAACAGTTAATTAAATCATGGTAATATTGCGTAAAATGACTGGGTATTAGGTTACTTATGGGAGTGTAGGCCGGTTGTCTGAAAAACACACCTAATTATAGGACCAATATTGTGAATAGGTTGTGAAACAGTTAAAGAACTCATTTAATGTTGGTAAAATTACTGGGTATTAGGTTACTTATGTGAGTGTAGGGGGCCATGGGTCTGAAAAACACACATAATTATAGGGACCAGTATTGTGAATAGGTTGTTGAACAGTTAATTAAATCAAGGTAATATTGTGTAAAATGACTGGGGTATTAGGTTACTTATGTGAGTGTAGGCCAAGTGTCTGAAAACACACCTAAATTATGGACCAGATATTGTTGAATAGGTTGTTCAACATTTAATTAATCATGGTAATGTTGTGTTGTTAAAATGGAACTGGGGATTAGGTTACCTATGTGAGTTAGGCCAGTGTGTCTTGAAAACACACCTAAAATTATAGGACAATTTGTGAATAGGTTGTGAACTGTTAATTAACTCATGGTTTAATGTTGTGTAAAATGACCGGGTATTAGGTTACTTATGTGAGGTAGGCCAGTCTTGTGTCTGCAAAAACAAAACCTAACATCAGAGGGGACCAATATTGTGAATACATTGTTCAACAGTTAATTAAAACCATGGTAATATGTGTAAAATGACTGGGTATTAGGTTTTGTGAGTGTAGGCCAGTGTGTCTGAAAACACCCTAAATGATAGGACCAGTATTTTGAATAGGTTGTTGAACGTTAACTTAAAATCATGAATCAATGTTTGTTAAAATGACTGGGTATTGGTTACTCATGTTGTTAAAGGCCATTGAGTGTTAGAAAACACACCCATAGGAAGACTAAAACGCATAGTCATCTGCAATTCATATTAATTTCAAAGTTAATTAAATCACGTAATATGTGTAAAAATAACTGGGTATTAGGTTACTTCTGTGAGTTTAGTCAGTGTGTTTGAAAACACACCTAAATTATAGGAACCATTATTGTGAATAGGTTGTTCAACATTTAATTAAAAATCATTGTAAGTTTTGTAAAATGACTGGGTATTAGGTTACTTATGTGAGCGTAGGCCAGTGTGTTTGAAAACACACCTAAATTATAGGGACCATATTGTGAATATGTTGTTCAAATGATAACAATCTCAACTTGTATTAGGTTATAAAGTCGGGGGGGACGGGGCTGTGAATCATGATATGCCCCTTTACATTAAGCCTTAGAAAATGGATTAGAGGATTTTAAAGGCTTATAATTCAAATTCGGTCAAATTAAGAGCTTATGAGCAATCTTCCAAAAGGGGACCTCAGAACAAATTATGCTTCAACAGGAACCATGTGGGGTAGTTGCAGAAGTGGACCCTTGGAGAGTTGCAGAAATGCCCTGGGGTAGTTGGTAGAGTGGACTCTGGGGTAATTGGAAGGGAAATCTGGGTAAGTGGAGAAGGATCACGGGTGTCGGAAGAGAACCATGGGTCGTTGGGAATTGGGCCATAGTCGATAGAAAGGGGCACTTCGGTATTTGGTATAGGGTTTGGAGGTAGTGTGGAAATCGCAGTCCCCTGGGTTAGTTTGGAAAGGGCACCTGTGTTAGATTTGGCAAAGCCCACATCTGAATCACATCAATTTCCAATCCCGCGCCTCTTTCTCTTGATTTCACATATACATTTTCGAACATGATGTTTTGTATCTGTTTGTGAAGGTAATTATGATATTTTTCTACCCTTCTTTTCTTCCAAACAACACCTGAATTGTCTGAAAAACTTGTGGTTTGTGATATTTCTGTAAATAACTGAGGTATATGAACATGTTTTTTTGTCCCATTTAAATTTTTAAGCCCCAGTTCGTTTTCGAGGGTTATGAAGCAAAATTTCCTGACCCGTATGACACCTTATGCACATTATCCCCTCAAGGTAGTAATCTCTTTGATATGCATTTTGCGTAAATAAGAAGTACCACTGGCATAATGTGCAGACCGTGGCCCAAAAATGGATTTGGCTTCATTGCGTCGATTGCGCATCTCAATGAATGGGAACAAAAAGCATTTGCAAGCACATTTCCTCTTCTTGAAACCAGTATGTGTAACTATCTATGTTAAATCTCATTAGACATTTTACATTGTTTGAGTTATCTCCTGATTGTACCACTTTTTGGGTAGTAACATGTGCAGCCAGTTTGTGTTGTGGAAAACACATCTAAATGATAGGACCCATTGAAGTCCTTCACATTCAATATTCTTTTTCAACATAAAGCAATAGTAATTGGGTAGTTTAGTGCATAGGCCTTATGAAAAAACTATTCAAGGTAAAGGGCCAAAAGGCCAGTTTGTTTGAAAACACACCTAATTGATAGGACCAGTCCTTCACATCAATTTTTGTTTCAACTATAAAGCACTGATATTTGAGTTGTACAGTGGCTTTAGGCTTTATGTTCCTTTTTTAAGTGTAGCCTGTGTTTGAAAACACACCTAAATGATAGGACCAGTCTTCACATCATTGACAACAGATTGCTGTTTCTTGTGTCCTCATATTGACAAGATAGAGATTAACAATGTTTAGTGTAGGCCAGTGCATATTGAAAACACACCTTAAAGATAGGACCAGCCTTTACATAAAGTAACTATAAATCTTTATAACGTGTTGTGATAAGACACAAGTTCAAATTTACTGGATATTGGAGTTAACTATGTGATAACATTTAATATGCACAAGCTATTGGCCCTGTTAACCTGGCCGGTTGATTGAAACACACCCACATTACAGGACCAGTTTTTTCATCACCTCAAATTAATTTTTTTAAAATGTGCATTAGTGCAAGAAAATGCTATTTTAAACTGTTAACCCTTTAAGATAATTGAAATGAATGTAAAATAAAGTTTCCCACATGGTCCCCATACTTTGGTCCCACAACTTCATGTACAAAACATACCTGGGCCTGTCTCACTGGTCCTCACATTTATAGTACAAGATTTGTTGTGTGTGTTGTGTGTGTGTGTGTTTGTGTGTGTGGTCTTGTGTGGGAGGGGGGTTGCCACCCAAGGATCATTTATGGTACACTTTTATGGTACAATATTCTTATTAGTATATAGGGGCCTCTACAACTTTTTAAAACTAGTCAATTGCACACTTTAAAGCTGAAACCGCATGAAAATCCAAATTCCTACCTTTATAGTGCAAAATTGGATTGTCCGCCTATTTTTGTGGAATATGTCAATTTTGCAGACTTGCATCGTTTTATTATATCATTGTGATGCCATATTAGGTTTGTTTCATACTTATTTTGGTATCCAAGGAAAGAATAGCACATAGCTGCTACCCCATGGTATCAATCAAAAGCATGGGGGTGGCAAAAATTGTTTGTAAGATAGGGGGGCAAAGGTCATAGGGCTGCCTATTATTGAATACAATTATACAAGATGGTTTGAAAGAATCACTTTTTACTCTTACCAAATCAGAAACAATCTTATATACACTCTTGACTATTAAAGGAGACTGTGTCCCCATAATTAAATGTGTATGAAACTTCGCCACTAAAATTACTGTGAAAATGTACATAAACTGGTATTGGTGGCCCTTTTGTAAAAAACAAAATGGCGCCAATCTTAATGTTTTCCTCTCTAATCTAGCCTTTATAAATCCTGTCCAGAGAGTTGTAGGTGTTAACATGAAGTTTTGGCACCAAAACTAGCTTCCTAGCACTTTAACAACTCGAGTTATGATTTGTAAAAATATACAAATGGCAGCCATTTTGAAAACCCAGATTGCCCCCTCTGCCACCCCTGGGAATTCCTCCATCAAAACTTTCTTGTTCTCGTGCTCTGGGACCCTACTTAAAAAAGGATCTAATAGTGTGATGCTTTAATCATTGGAAATCCCACGGGATGTCCACAGCCCTTGACTACGGACGGCTTGGGACAGTGAGGGGTTTACCAACTACTCTTTTCGAAACTGATATACATGTAAAAGGTATGAACTAGTCATGGGGTCCGACGGTGATTTGCTAGAATCAGAAAATCGAAAAAATATCATCACAAATCAGATATTTGCATGCCTGTACAAGTATAGTTTACCACGCCTGCATATACCCTGCAAGTGAAAGACCAAGGCAAACCTATAAGGGAAAAATCAGATATTTTTTTCATTAAAAAAAAAACTTTTTTGTTGTTTCGATACTAGGTACACTTACTACAACACATAATTGAATGGAGATTCGTATCTTTGAACCTGTAATTTTTCTTCCTTTTTTTGTCAAGTTTTCACTGAAAGAAATATTTCCACTAAGAATATGTACAGATTTAACTTCACCTTTAAGCAATTCTTGCACATTTCAAAGATTTGGACGCTTTCCGCGGAATCACTGATAGAGTGTCTTTAACGTCCCCTCCGAGGTACGGGATAATTCCCATGGCTCATTTTTGCCAAGTTCAAATGAACCACGAAGAGAGCGGAACTCTAGTTTTAATTATAGTTCATATACAAATTAGTCCAGAATTTTTACTACCCAAGAAATCTCAGCAAGTGCCCCTACCGGTTTTGAATCCGGGGGACCTTTACAACTAAAGGCGAACATCCTCACTGAGTTTTCCCTCATGATATCATAGGAATAACTATTTCAGAGACAGAAGCCACCAAGTGGTGGACAGTGCGTACCATTCACTCATAATGTCACTTAACTCAAGCAAAGGAGTCCATGACCCTAGTGTCGAATGCTTTTGATATGTCAAGCAGCACTAGCATACCTATTCCTCCGGCTTCAGTGCTTGTTGTTCATTCTGATCAGTGATTCAGCTGCACTGGCAAACATTTTTCCCAAAATCTGAAATTTCTTCATTGAAAATTCTGATACTCTGTAACTAATGAGACGCTTTCTACAAAAGATATATCCCTCCATTTGAAAGGTATTAGCTGAGAATTATTCTTTGAATAAACACATTGTAAACATCCTAATTTTGAATTAATGTTGGTGAACCTATGTTTTTCTATTGACTTACAGCAATCAAGAAATCGCCTTTTTCACTTTCATGGCAATTTTGTAGTCACATACAAGGTAAAAATTGGGGTCCTTATCTATATGAAATCACTACAAATGTTACACAATATATGGAGTCCCAAATCTCTCGTTGCACCTTAAAGCATATGCGACATTTTTTTTAAGAGCGCCCAATTTTTCTAAAATTTGGAGATTTTTACACGTTGCATGGTACTGGCTAGTAAACTATTAACTATACCTGTGAATGGTTAAGCTCGAAATGTTGTATGTGTCACAACTAAGGAATTTTTGTACTAGAATACTTATTATCGGAGATCCCCGATAATAATTCAAACGGCTGCTGGAAACGGCCTTACAATGTGAACTGCCGGGATAGCGCCATGTACGTGTCTCGCTCATCATTATTGTTTTAATAGTTCAGCAGCAAGTCAAGTTAAGGGTTATTTTGCTCGAGGTGGCACTATTTCATCATGGGACGGGCATAACGTAGCATTTCCAGCTCTGCCGTTAGTACAATCTGGGATACCATTCTAATAATTAAAATTGGCTTGATTTGTGATAAATACGCATTTTTTAGCATTCTCGTTCGCAAGGTAGAGGGTTTCCCTAGACAATTGCCAACGTAACTGCTCAAAAATATCCAAATTTTTGAAAATCGGAGCGCTCTTCAAAAATTGCTCATTAGGCTTTAATCATGCAAGTAAATTTGTACAGTATGTCACTTAGGAATTCGAAACGGGACCATCTCCTTACGAAATCATGCTTTTAACCACACATATACGTAACTTACATGCATTTGGTGAACATTGGATTTGTATACATTATTTACTTTCAAATGTGCTATAAATGCTAATAAAAAATGAATAAATATCATCCAAAACAATGGAAGGACTACTACAATAGTTGAACTATTACAAATTTTAAAGTCAAATAAGATACTAAATTACCGCATAAAAATACAAAAGTGCTTACAAATGATTATTTTAAAGTGGAATGTATTTTAGGGTATGTTTTAATGGAAAGTGAGTAGTTGTGACAAAACATTAAAAGTGTTTGTGTCCTTTTTGGTTTACAAATTGTCTCTGTTATCTAAATTGGAATTATTAACTCAACTGATTTGAGTCTAGGTTAATTCAAACTATCAGAATTACAACTTCAACTCGTTTAAGTTACAGCCACATTTGTAAAATAGATACTATCATACTAATTGTAACTATATTTTTCAAAGTTTACTGTAATCTATGTCTGTGTTTTGGTGTTAAACATTTCCCTCAATAAATAATTTTGTGACAATTTCAGCCTGTTTATTTTAATATTTGAGATTCTAAAAAATATTAAATTGAGTATTCACAATTTAACCTTTTAATTCACACAATGACAATGAACAGCCAGAAAAAAGTACAGGATTTTAGAACAGGACATAATAATTTCGATATAGCTCATACAAGCTTCACCGCAAACAGCTTGAAACACATAGTTCGTAAATGTTCTTTGTCCATCGTTCGACAATTATAACGGCCTCGATAATCCCCGGTAACATTTTATTTTTTCAAGCGTAAATGATATTTTGAAAATTAATTAAAACTCTACACGCGGTATATAACTCGCGGTAAAACCATATGGAAAAGATCTTGACTCCTGTTAGTCTCTAGTGTTAATTAATATGTTGCATTGCACGTGGCATTGTCATCGATTTCGTGTGGGCAGGTTAGTCCTAGCAGATATATGGGTTCCCATGCACCCCCCCCTTAAAACTAAATTCTAACATGATTTTCGAATCTTTACGACATCTCTTTAAAGAATTTTGATGTTACCAAAAGTAAATATTGGTCTGTATCCTCATTTTTTATCTAAACAAATCAGTCCTATCAGTTCAGAATCAAACTCCTAAGTGGGCAAGATCAGCGAACGTCCTGCCATTGTTCAACTTAACGGTGTACATAAGACCCACACTGGTACACATGAATCAGTCGCCTAAAAGTCACTTTAAGAGACACTGGGGCGCTTTGACCAATAGTGCGCCCTCAAGCTTTGTCTAAATCGATATTTTTGCATGGTTGTAAAGCTTTTATATACAAAGGCCTCAACCGAAAGGTTAAGACGCAAATCGCTTCCTTACGGGTCAAACAGAACGATTTCGTAATTAACGTCGCCGGCGTCATTAAATATTCAGCAGACGACGAACGAAAATGGCGTTTAACCACAAGAACACGCCCGACCCGTAGCTGTTCCCACGCTATGCCACTGTTGAACCGTCTATACCTTTGTTGTTTTTAATATCAGTGAGTACGGTCAAAAATATTCATGTAATATCACATTTGTTGATTACAGTTTGGAAAACTTTAAAGTTACCCTACAAATTAACCTGGATATCTTTAGCCTAATGTTAAATATTATTTAAAAAAAAAAAATGGGGTTGTTATTTTTTATGTGTAAAATATATCTCTGTTCTTCCAATGGCCTAGAATATCATTTGAGAGCACATTGAAGAAATTTCATATTTTGTGAAAATGTGCCAGTGGCCGCTTTAAAGTAACAGCGACGTATTTAAATAATAATATAAAAACGAGTTACCGTTTTCCAACATCTTTTAATTTCCCCAACATACCTAAACAACAGTAATAAGTAACACAACTTGAATTAATAATTCGACTTATAATGTCTTGGTGTATAAGTAAAATAAGCGCTATAAAGTATAGTGTGATTTTAGTTATGTAAAGGGGTTATGTATAAAAATATAAGTTGTAACTGATTCAAACAGGTTTGAGCTCTCCTCAATTCTAAAAATATACAGGAGTGATAACTTAAAGATTACTCAATTACTCATAAAATTAAATGCAGCGGATTACACTTACTTTAATTGAGTAGAGAGAAGGAATTATTTGTTGATGTATACAACAATCACCTAAATCCTATACTTTCATTAGTAGTGGTCTGGTGCGGTCCTCCGCATTTCTGAATTCTTTGACGTTAACACGCTTGGTAGTTTTTTCATTGACTTCCTTATGTCTTGAAAGATCCTGGTTTGAAATTCCTCATACAGAGTGTCCCAAAAATTAATGCAATCCTTGCATTGGTGTCTATAAGTTCAAATTATTGAAGAATTATTCATATTTTGGCAACAGATTCCTAAATGGAAATATATTATTCGTATATCCAAGCCCGATTTTTTATCTGATAAGCGGTTCACTGGTTTTTAAACAAAGGCTATTATGCAACCCTACCCCAAATTACCATTACCGACCCATTCCAAGTTTGCCTCAGATCATTGAACAGGTTCACCTTGAAAAGTTGGATTTAACTTCTTTCGTTCAGTTCAGCTACAAACATCTCCCTACTAATCCTGTTTTGTTGTTTTTTTTTCAAATCAATTACTAAAATAATTGTCGTTGTTTTATCCCCACGTGGGGTTTTTTATCGTCTGTAGGGCCTAAAGTGTTTTTCACGCTACACTCATACTTAGGATAGTAAACAAGCAACTTGGCATCTCTTAACTAACTGTTTTACCTTTGGTATGTCTGACAATCTGTGAATATTAAATGACATCCTGGAGGGATTAATCCAATCAATGGAAATTTTTTTATGACACGTTTGACGACTTTCCTAGTTCAGTATGAACTCCTTTGATTGAAAAACCAATAACAACAGCAACAACAAAAAGAACCACTGTGAAAATCAAACTTGAGTTACTTCAAACGCTATGACAGATGTCATTGTGAACAGAGAAACATTTGACAGATGCATTGTGAAGAGGAGATCCACTTCCCTATTTGTTCAAAATAGGTTGTCTTTAAAAAGTTAATTTTAGTTGAAAAGGTTATACTGAGTTAATAGAACTAAAATAAAGAGGTAAGAATATAGAAAGAGACAGGGACGAAACAAAACAAGCCTTATTGTACTTGGAGCATCGCTTTGTATTGTGTATTGATCAGCAAACTTGGAAGCTTAATTGTGGGGGTACTTAACGTATCGCCTTTGTTCTAATGAGCAATCATACGAAATTTGAACAGTAGGTGGAGAAATGTAGGCTTTATGAAAATACGGCAAAATTTCAAAATTGTTAAAGTAATTTTGAAATTATAATAGCACCAAATCAGAGGATTACATTATTTGGGACAGAACGCGTAGAATTGTTCCCTCTAATTCGCTTCTTGATTGCCTTGTCTTTCAACTCCGTTGCGGCAAGATGTAAAATGTTTTCAAATGTGGTTATGTATGGACTTGTCGCACAGAGGCATTTCGTGATCCACGACCTCTTCCCCCGACTTACCTAAAAACAGTTGCGATTTTTTATCTCATCTGAACAGTTATTAATCCTAATCTACGTACAAATTCGGTCGTATCTTGTGATAACTTCGCAATTTTAATGGGTTTTCTGGTTCCGTAAACGGACTTGAATAAACGACCTGTCATCCGATATCAGAATTGATACTACTTCCGGGTCCCAAAGATAATCGGAAACAAGCGCTTGATAATTAATCACTGCGAAAATTTAAAGCACTAAGAAGGGATATAAATATTGTAGAACATGGTAATATCAGCATTCACAATCGACGGTCCGGTTCACCATTTGTAACGATCCAGCAGTCGGGCATGATCAAACCATTATTGAGAAAACTCTTATTAGTTTGTTCCCAGGCGTGTTCTTTTGCGCCCTGGCGTGTTGCATTACTTTCCCACCCCAGTTAATGCAGGCACCTGCAAATCGTTTAAACAAACATATTACGTCATAACAGTAATAATATTGGTCATATTTCAATCATATCCAGTTTGCTCATCTTTATTTAAAGGTTATTGATCCTACGTCCCTTTCTTCTCCCCCCTTCTAATCCCTTTCATATTATCAGTAACATCTATAGTAATGAAAGTGGCAAATTAATACTATACTCATAAACGGAGTGTCAGCTCTGCTGTATTTTATTGGCTAAAATACTAACCTCGCCTTTTAGCATAGATCTATATCTGTTAATAGTTACTACGGTGATACGGGGGGGGTGGGGTGGTGGGGGGGGGGGGGGGGGGGGGGGGGGTGGGTGGGGGTGTTGTGGGTGGGGTGGGGGGGGGGGGTGGGGGTTTGGTGGGGGGTGGGGCATTTCAATTCGGTTTTGCCTGTTCCGGATACTGGACCAATTCGTAGTCTTAATGCCCATGTGCCTCAAGTGTTGGATGGACAGCTTTGAGCTAGTTAACCCTTGGAAGGCCAGGTCGGATTCTCCTTCTATGAATAATATTTTGCGCACATTTTCTACCTGAAAAAGGTGCAGACCCGAAGTACAATTACTGCTATTATTATTATTATTATTATTACATACATGTGACCAACTCCTGAATATTATATTATTTTTGTATATAATGAAATAATTTGCAAATTAATCATACATTCTGTCTGCAGAAATAATATGAAACTAGTGCTTTGCAACAAGCGTGACTTATCTGATTGACCCAATTCTATGCCGACTAGTGTGTGAGAACTTCATGGGTTTGAACATGTTAGCAGTCAGAGATAGAAGCAAAGTGTCTTGTCTTGATCATTCTAAAAACTGCACAAAGTTTCTTTATTTACCAAGGAAGCAAGATTTCACACATATGTTACAACATTTCAAGTAACAAAAGACTTGCCATAATTTCTATGTAAAAACACTTCAAATGCAGGATGTGGAGTATCTCCAACAAATTATAGGAATGCGACATTTTAAACTTGTCGTTGCACGTTTTGTTACATCATGGGAAATTGCTGAAGACAAATTCAGCTGCAAGTCGTTTTTCGTTGCCATTTGACAAGAGATTTCACCGCGTGTAGATCTCTCAAACAGATGCATGATGGCGAACTTGCGTTATATTAGCCTTCGTGTTGTGATTATTTTATTTCTCAATTTTACCTGGGAAAAGAGAAAGTGGTATTCCCCTAGTGTTATTTGTGCAAGACAGGTCATGCAGGTGTTAGAGATTGTGCAAGAGCTGAACAGAATTCCCCAAAATTCTAAATTTAGAAAATGAGTCAAATTGTTTATGCTTTATGATCAAAACAGATTGCAAAAATAGGTAGTTTTCCATGATGTCATGTAAGACGATGCAATGCAGATTATGTCATTTATGTGAGACCCCAATTTTTTACGGGTGTTGCAAAAATACACGTCATTTTCCCATAGAGTTTGAACAGTAACGGTTTAGCAACGTCCACAATGAAATTGATTTGTTTTCAGCACATTAGGGGTTAATTATTTTTTATAGTAAGTAATAATTGCTTACTTACATGTGTGTACATATATCAGCAAAAAAATTGGCTATGGTTTTTTTTTTACGTTACTACGTGGCGTGCAGCTAACACAATGGGTAGTTATTGTTTTTGACTCGTGGGTTCGAACCCCACTAAAGCTATAGGCCTACAATTTATATTATTTTTTATTGTTTACTAACGGGAGGCCCGCTAGTTGAGTGAACGGGAGCGATAACTGAAACTGAAGCGATCACTGAAGTGAAACACAAGAAGTGAATCCACCGAGTCGCAATTTTTTTATTTTTAACACTTTTAATAACTCAAATTCCCGTACCTATCAAATCCTATAGCCCATGTAGTTACCGATTTCTAAGGAATCGTCAAATGAATGAATATTTAATCCCGTGTAAATTTTCGTATATTTTATTTTTTCTCGTATTTTTTTTTAAATAATTAAACTCCAATATTTAATCCCGTATAAGTTTCCGTGTACTTTTTCCCTCAAAAGTACTCCCCGTGGGGTAAGCCGCAAATCCCGTATTTTCCATGTTTATGGTGTATATCATTTTCCTATTATTTTGGCACTTATTCGAAAATCTAAGGAAATAAATTCAGAACAGACAAGAGACAAGCTTTATTATCGGTCACCGTAATGTTTGCTTGAATTAGAAGTACGTAGATAATTTAATTTGGACCATTTATATCATCTGTATCTAATTTTTCATCTACACATTCTTTTTCATGGGTTTGTTTGTAGCTTGACAAGTACATCTCGGAAAAGTCGGTGAAAAGCCTGTTTTAATCAAAATGCATTTAAATCTGAATATTTTATCCGGTAAAATAATGATAGGTGAATGCTGCATTTTTTAAAAAGAATATTAAGCTTGAATTATGATCATAATGTCACTGCTGCTGCTGTTGCTGCTGATGATGATGATGATTGTAGTTCTTCAGAACTATATTGACTATTAATATAAAATGTTACGTGGGATCCTTTGTTATTTATAGATTGTATTTTTGCTGTTATCATATCGTAATACAAAATATTATATTACAAGAAAACGTTATATTAAATCTTCAAAAATCATAACCAACCACGTACATATTGATACGAACAAGTTACGAAAGTGTTAAGTCTACTCAAAGTAACTTTAGGTTGAACGTAGTTGACACTTAGTGAGTTAGGTCACACGTAGGCTACGATTGTGTTACGACCGGTTTCGTGAACGGACCCTTGACTAGGATTTCAACTCCTGTGTGCTACCTTGAGACCATGCCCGTAACCAGTGGGAGGGGGGGGGGAGCGGAGCGAGTCAAAGAGTATAAGTTTCTGCGAAAGAGTGCCAATTTCGGTAAAAAAAGTCCATTTTTGCCAAAATTTGACCCCTTTTGGGGAGGGTGCGAAAATAGCCTCTCCCCTTTAAATCAAATCCTGGTTACGGGGCCGCATAAGACCGCATTTGTTAGACCCGACATATTTGTTATGTTGGACCTAGTATAGGCTATTAAATTATAGTAGTTATCGCGTTAAATAAATAATTCAGCTGTTTGTGCCTGCTCAATCTTATACTATCAATATTGTTTTCATACATATGGGTTTTGATATTTGGATTGCAGACAACGTTTTAACTCTTCTACCAAAATCAACTCCCTAAATTTTGTCCGGACCTTCTTTAGAAGAATTCACACAGTAAATAACGTTGAGAAAAACGGTTATGAAGTCCACCAGACCCACTGCCAAATGAGGGGGGGTTTTTTTTTGGTGCCCTCGCTACGTATACCACCTTAAAACTGAGAGAAAATGGGCCGGATAGGGTTCAAATCAATGGTTGCTATCAAATTAAGTATAAAATCTTAGGAATATCAAAAAAAGGTTGTCCATTCGATATGTTATTTTGATCCGACAAACCAATTTAACCGTAGGTATTCTTACAGGGAACACCTGACTGAAAAAGTGCTGTGACATCCAGGATACACCACGGTGCATGCAGTCTTGGCAGTACAGTCGATCGAAAATTTTGGGGGGATAACTACCTTAATTTCAGATTGATGGGGTAGGAGAGATGATGATCTTTCATTTTTTTTTTTAAGAAGAATGTAGCTTTAAGGTCTGAGAGTTCCATTGAGGAGCGGAAAATGACGTTTTCATCTCGCCATTTTTTTTTTTTTTTAAGAAGTATTTTATTGTGTGTTTGTGAGTGAAACCAGAAAGAAGCATGCGATCAGACATTTGCTCCTTTACACGGGCACATTCTATACATGAATATGGTCGTCCTGTTTTTGACAAGACCTGACTTTTTGTTTATTCTACCTCTGGCACAACAGTCTCTGGCACCAATTTATTTAACCTCATCTATCAAATGACATGGCGAATATAATCGGCTTTACCAAAGAACACCTGGATGTAAATACACAAGAATTTCTTCATGGGAGTACCTGTGAAGTAGTTGTTTGTTAAGTAGCCGCCGAGTACCCCACCCGCATGGGTACAAATCGCCGGCCCGCAAAAGTGGGGGTAGGTAATCATCCCACATAGGTACACATGCAGTAGCTTAAACCCATAGTACCCCCTGCTGGATTACCTGCATGGGTACTCCAATGCAAAGAGCTTTGAGCTCTGTGTGATCATTTAGTAATTGTTCTCCGTAGTTCACAGTGGTCACATATTTATATTGTTTTTACAAAAAATGTTCATATATAGGGGTTTTTTTGTGTGTGCTAAATCAAAATAGATGTTACTAAGCTGAAAAGGATCAGAAAGCTCATAAAACAAGTGGCATGGTTGGCGCCCCTATGTCCAAACGTGCTGCAGCCGGTAGGGGAGTACTGTGAAGTTACTCCAGGGAGTAGGGCAGAGGTACTCCACTACTGGATGCTTACATGGGTAACTGTCAGTCCACTAGCAGGCCACTAAAGAGTAACTATAGGAGGGGGTATGTAAGAAAAACACAGCTGCTATCCACCAAGAGGGCTTGTGTATTCGCAAGGGACTTAGTTGTAGGGGTTCTGCATCACTATGCATCAAGGGGGTACCTTGAGTAGAGATAAAGAGTAAACATGGAGTAGGCCTAAGCTTGGGTTACACCATGAGTAGGAATATTGATGTTGTCAGCAACAAGGTTTAAGATTCTTGGGCCATTTCAGGCTAGTGGCAACTTTCCCAAAGTAGAAGTACTTGTCTTCTTCCTGTTCTTGAAATTTTGGAACAGGAGATTTTTTGCTGTATCAAAAACCCAGGTGTTGGAAGAATCTGATGCGCTAGCCTGTTAAACGTTCTCTCTCTGTTGGCTAAACCAAAGCTCTTTCGTTTGTTCATATCCGCTTGCTTTGCAATTCCATGATCTTTTGTTGCTTTTGAATATTCTTTTCCAATTCCTTTTTCTTTTGTTTTCTGTGTCATTCTCCATTTTTTAAATTCTAGTTCTCTGAATCCGAAGCTCCTTTAATTAGACAACATCGCTAGTACCCTGTTTCTGAACTTCCTGAATCATATCCAATAAGATTGATCTCAAACATCTTCTTGGACTAGGGTCGCAATCAACGACTTTTTGATGACCTGCTTTCTCATCGCATGTTTGGCTTCAAGTCCAAAATGTTTGGCTACCTTCATCAAATCAGGCTTTTTCAGCTCGTCAAACTTTTCACAAGTTATTTGCTAAATAAACTCTCCTGGTTTAAACTCTATTGTGACTGTACTCTACAACACAATAGTAACTTACTAAACTACTATAGGAGTAGAACACACGAAATTTTGAATGCCAAAATGTGCACAATGTGGAATTCTGAAGAAAAAGGCTCAAATTTAGCTCATTTCAATTCCCGGAAACGAGCCCCCAATTTTTGTTACGACATCTCACGGATGTCAAGATCAGAAAACACAAACAAATAAGCCTAGGCCTTGTGCACAAATGATCTAAATGTTTATACAAAAACAAAATTTATTTAAATTTTTATTTGATTCAAATGACCGGTTTAAGAATTTGGAATGTCCCAAACGCAATTATAATGGCAATTATAGTTAATGCACCTTATAATTACTGATATGGCCACTTGGACCCGGCGACTAATGTCCAGAATTATAAGAAGCGTTGCGGTTCAACGATGATATGTCCTCGCAGTGAAGACTCTAACATCAAAGCATGCAAAGTTCATTATTCCATGATATAAATCCACGGGAATCTTCTTCAGAAATTAAGTTCCTTTTTCGAAGCAGTCCTGAAGAAAAATTTGTTGGGGGCTCGTCCGGGAAATGAACCCGGTTCCTCTCGGATAATTATCTTATCCGATTTAATTTCATTCATTTTATTCATTACATCACCAAATACTGTTAAGACAGGTTGTTATTGTTGTCAATGCTTTAATCACTTCTTTACTTACTAACCTTGATTCGTGTTTCCTCTGACGCTGTTTTCAAATCGAACACGTTTTTCATAGAAATACTTCCATCGGGATGGGTAATCAATTGGGATTCATCTGACCTGAATAGAAAAGGTGCACAATCATAAAGGATGAGCATATAAGGAGAAGACGGCGGCCAAGCCTCTTTCAATATAGCAACTCACCAAAACGAATTAAGATTAGATTACAGCATTACAGACACAAACAACAAACCGATTTTGGCACTTTGATGTGGCTCGATGGGTGTTCGCGTGGCCCACAACGACCTCGTTCTCGGCATTATTCAAACCTTAAATTCAAAATAACCCTTCAGTGTCGTTGATATCTTACAGACTCGCAACGGTTTTGGGTAGATGTATTGTCTATGACCTTAAAATTACCGTGATAGAGTGGTTTGGCAAATACAAACTAAATTTCGCCGCCGCCCCCCGGATGATCTCCGCCTTTCTTAGCATTCATTACTCATAACGTTTCAATTGTTCTCGCATCCAAAAATCATAACCTTTTATTACATTTTGATGTGTGTCCAAATTTTTGCTAAACCTGAATAAGTCGGTATCGCTACTCGGTTTTTGGCTTAGATATGTGTATGTCGGTGCAGATGCGCACTACCCATTGCCACCATATCGAATGTGGGTGGGGAAAGCTTTTAGGCCTCGGGCACACTAGCTCCGGAGCTGAGGGAGTGTGGTGGGACCCGCACCAGTGTTCTGATGAGGCATAGCATTGAGAACCTTCAGGGGGCCCCCTTTTTGTGGTTTATTCAAAAGTTCGATGACCGATCCTAATATCCCTCTTCCTTTTGACAGAGTTTGCTCGTCTTTCGGGGAAGATCCAACTTTATCGCGAGACGATGGATATGCCCTATTATTGATGTTATGGACATACACTCGGTTTAATTTTGGTCTCTGAAAATTTCGGTCGATTTGGCTATTCGCAACCAATTAGAAAATTATATTGTACAAGTCATCGGCAAGGGCCAATCCTGGTAGTGGATGTCCTCTAAAAAAAGCCAAAACAAAAAGAAACCTGCTTAAACACCCATATAAACGGACATAATTTACAACAAAAAACTGGCTTGGAAGTCTATAATATAAACATGAAAAAATACACCATAATATGAACTTTGATGATGCAACTTACTTGAGATGGGGACAAAGCTTGCAGTTCCAAATTGCAAGGACGGTTCCGTGCATGAACGTTAATCCGTTTGTGGTAGCCACTGCAGTAACCTACAACACAGAGTAATAGATCACTGGTATTGAAAATGGTAATCGTAGTGATAGACGTACAATATGGCATCGTGTGTAATTAGAATGTTAATAACAATTACAAGTAGAAAGTAATTTCAAGGTGATCCCCTTACTGTACGGGGGGGGGGGTTGAAAAGAAATTATCGGAATATAGATGACTGCCGAAGCATGATTTATATAGATCTTGAACTTGATAATGTACTGAAAGGGAACTCATGCTGCCAATCAAAATATCACTATTGAAAAAACATTGAATGTATTGATTGTATTTTGATTTGCTATCAATAAATAAAATTACATTCAGCATTTACTCCCCGACTACTTCATACAGTTTGAATGAGATATAGATAATCAATGAGCTAGATGGTGTTCGTTAAAATAACAAGCTTGAATGCTTGATGAATTGGTTTAAACTTCCTCGAGCGGATTGACGAGAGAGGTAAGTAACCATCATCAAGCACGAAAGCTAGGTTATTTCACGAAACGCCCTCATAGCGAATTGATTATATATTATACAATTAGAGTATGATATATACTAACATTTTAATACATTTTTTGATGGTTAAAACATGCTAAAAAATTGGATGATAACGAAAAATTGTCGCAATTTAGAATTAACACTGATAAAACACCTTTGTCCTTGTCACCATCCATGACGAGCGTTATCCAACAAGGGGTGATATTGATGGTCTGGCCATTAACCTTCCAGTATCTAGCTGGTGATTGATCAGTGCTTTCTTAATACGAAGTGAGAAGTTTAGAATGACGAGTGTTCTGGGCTTTCTCCCCTTGGACTTTTTTTAGTAAGGATTGAATGAAAGAAATCAAACCAAGCCTATCGAAAAAGACTATTAACCCTCTTCATCCTAAACACTACGCTGATGTAGTATATTTCTAAAACTTTATGTGTATCGGGTGATGTCGGCATTTGTGGAAACAGCATGAGTTTCAACTGGAAATGACGGGCGTGGATGGGGAGCTTCTGAACTTTGATATCAAGAGGTTAAACTGACTAGTACCTTTGTTGGGGGGGAGGGTGCGAACCTTATATCTTTTCTATACCAGTGTTGGTCAGATATACTCATATTGGCAAACCCCCTCTGGGTTAGGTTCTCGTGCCCTGTTTCATTGGCTTCTTGCAATGACCCTAAGAATTGCTGTTGCATACAATATTTAGAAATGACAGTATGAAAAAAAAATCTGAAATTATCTGAAATATATCATATATTTGCTGCTGTAAAAATAATAAATGTGTCCTGTCTATTATTGAGAAATGTTCATGTAAGAAGCAATCAATTTTGAAAGTTCATTAACAGGTAAGCACACCGCTCTATATTACTACATACAAAGTTGCATAATGTGACACCATAGAATTTGTATCTTAAGTGCCATCCTATAGATACAGATGCGCCGCTATATCGAGGAGAACAGCTGTATTTATAGAACATCCCAACCACGGCGCCCCCGCGCTCCACACTGTGACACCAGCTTTACGATGCCCCCTGCAGTGAGTTAAAAAGTAATAAAATTGACAGCGAGAGATGTTATTAAAACTTAACATCCCCCCAGTAGCAGTAATTGTCGAACCCGATTCGTAGTAGATTACCGCACGTGGAAAACAATAGATAACAACACAAGACGCCGCAGCACGAGAAGGTATTGTATGCTAAACACTCTTTAATGAAATATGGGTACCGCCAAATAATCTGTTATTCAAGCCAATAGTAAGTATGATTTTGGAGAACCGAATGAAATGTGTTTACGAGATAAAATAATCTCTTGGTGGTATATCTGTAAAAACCTCGATCAGGAGCAAGGCCGGATCGCTCCTTCCTCGGTTAGCGAGTGCGGTCCGC
>JAMKCH010065246.1:0-14720 GCA_023653785.1 Ophioderma brevispina | reverse complement strand
GGAATATATTAGTGAAAATTGATGAAATATAAAAAAGAAGGCTTGGAATCACAAAATGCACCGTTAAACCATTTTTTGGAAACACTAAGAATTATCATGGTAGTGTAAATACCTAAATATAATGGGATGAATGGAGGTAGCATGGTTGATTTCACGGCTTGAGCATTTTGTGTCTAGAATATCTCAAAAAGCTTCCTTTTAAAGGTGAATTTCGAGATCCTAGCACCTACTTTTTGTTTTTAAAACATTCAAATATTTTCATAAGACCAGTTATTTTTGTTTAACCTTCCTCTTCCTTAATACAATAATAGTTACTTGTTTGATAAATATTTTAATAATTAGAGCAAATTTAATTTTCTAACCTAGTTCCAGACCTGCCCAGATGTTGAAATTATTTTGGTCAGTTTAGAGTCACGTGTCACATGCATTAATAGCACATGCCAGTGAAGTCCAAAAATATGACACAATATGTGTCATGACTCGCAACTAAGCCATAAATAACATGACAAAGAATTAATTATTTGTACATGTTGTGGATGGAAAAGCTAGCATTATAACCCTGGAAATATGCATATCATAGTCTTTCCAAGTTAAAGATGGCTGTACTTTAGGTACAAAATATTTGGGCGACTGGTTAGGGCGGAAGGCACCAGGGGTGGTTAAACTCATGGGGAAGGGGGGGGGCAACCTGTGGCCAATCACTCCTTGATAGTATTTTGTTGTATGGTTATTGATTTTAGAGTGATTTGTTGTAGAAGGGGGTACAACATTTCAGGCTTTTGCCAAGTTTACCTCCTAATCTTCTTGTGATTGCGTTAATTCTTTGTGTTTTTTAAATATGGAAAATAAAGAGTTGAGTTGAGACCCCTTGGCACTGCCCCTCATTACTGGTATGCAAGGGGAAATGGGAAAAGGGCGGGGAGGGGGACTTGGGGGTGGGGGGGGCGGGGGGTACATCAACACAAATGACCAAGATCGGGATGTGCCCAAACACACAAACACAGGTCTCATTGTCAGCCTTCTATATAGTATATGAATGACCCCTCCCTCCCCCGGAGTGGACAGGGGGAGGGGAGAGAGGAAGTCAGAGCGAGTGACTCTAACAGAAAAATCCGAACCAGTTGTTTTGTGTAAAAAATTCTGAGCATAAACTTCAATAAATGAAGCTCACAATTTAGCTTTAGGGAAGGGGGGGTAATGGTAATAATATGTGTTGAACAGCAATACATCCACTTACAGGTTTTGTGGGACTTTTCCTTTACGGCTTTTTTTCAGCATCTCTTCATTATTTTGCATATTCAATGTAATTTCTTCCCTTTCAAAAATTTGTTGTAGTCCAGATGATTTTGCCCAGATAGAATAGCATGTTGCCATTTGTACTAGGTTGTGAATGCCTCGTGGCCCCTAATAATATATAGCGTATCTGTATTCAGAAACAAGCACAGAATTATTCATTTTCTCCTAGGAAGAACAACAAGATTCACATTCATTTTGTATCATATTTGGTTTTAGGCAATTAGTGGGCAGAATTTCTGAAATTCCAATTTAAAAACTTAATCACTTTAATGGACGAAAAATGGTGAATGAAAGATGTTTGCATCCTATGCTCATTTCCTGTATGATAAAGAGAGAGTGTTGTGTGAGGTAGTTGAGAGAAGAATAAACTGTGAGGGGAAAAGGGCAAAAGGAAGAGACAGACAGTACAGGCAGACAAGTTAAGAATGGAGAATACTTATGTCTTTCTTTGTTAAATAGACATAATGTTTTTCAGTTTTATTCAGATAACCATATCGTACGTGACAGACATGTATAATACGAAGTAAGTAAAGGATATTCAACGAGTTACTCTCCGTTCGTGGCTGAGAATTGGCTGAGGGGCTACGCCCCGCAGCCAATTCTCAGCCACGAATGGAGAGTACGAGTCGAATATCCGACACTAACCACAAATCTGGGATGTCACCTATTGCTTTTCGCCCATATTTTCACGAATGGAGTGTTTTTGAAGTAGTTGCTCATTCACAAGATAATCAATAACCGATGTAAAGCCGGATAATGTATTCAAAATGTTGTAGGAATGGTTGTCAATAAGAGTCGGTTTAAACGCAATACTGGACAAAAACATTCTGTGATTGGTATAAAGATGAAGATTAGGTTCAATATGATCGCATTTTCAAGTCCACGCATCAGCATTTCGTACTGAAGTTCCTTGGTAGCTTTGCGTCGTGGATGTGTGTCACAGTTTGCTACAGAGTGGGTGTATATTTATATTTGATACTCGTCATTGGACTTCAATTACCCTGTGATAATATAGGGTAGATACTGCTATGATGGAATTTACCCGCTAAAGTTTGTAACGAGAGTGTGTCAGATGAACCCGATATCTTGGTTAAACGCTAAATGCACTTGCAACTTGAGGATGCCTTGTAAATATTTTATTGTATTATGATCATGATTTCGTTGTTCAAAATGAAATAAACCTGAATGTTGACATGGATTATTGGAATCCAAAATCTGAATCTGAGGGAGTTATTGATTTCACCCGAAAGAGGGGACTTCACTCTCACACGCCGAAACAAATGCGCGACGGCTTTAAGCTAGATACAGGTTTTCAACTCGCATTTTAAACCACATTCGTTTTTAAGGAAAGTTTTTTTCAAGTCTCTTTATCGTGGCGACTCTAAAAAATGGCGCTGGGAAAGGGGAAATAGTTTCATACGTACCCCTTGAAAATTTACATGAGACACCATTTTTTTTTAATTTTATGAACATACACTACGAAACTCTAACCTTCAAAACCGAAATTTAAAAACAAAAATGGTTACAGTACAACATGAAAAAACCTTGTGTAGGCATAGCCTCTATGACCTTAAAGGTGACAACGAGAGATTTTGAGGCAACCAAATATTGCGTCAAATAGTAATTCATAAGATTAGATACTCAATAGAATAGGCTTACCTTGTATTTCGCTACAGAAAGCCTTAAAAGAGAGAAAAAAAGAGGATTTTTGATGGATTATATTTCAATGTACAAAACATAGGCTGAATTTTCTATTTGCTCCTATACGAAATAGGAAATTTCACAATTTTTGTACCAAAGAAAACATTTCTCAGCTAATCCTTTTAGATGGGGACGTTTTTGATAAAGCCTTACATCAGGGCAAATTCAGTACTGTCGATTTTTTTTTACGGAAGGCCTATGTGACATCTCTCGTGCCCTTGATTGGCTCTTAGAAAAGAATGCTTGATTTTTTCTGTCGTGCACGACAGAAAAACCAAAGCATACAAATTATCAAACTTTATTACATAAAGACGGTGATTCAGCGTAATATTCACTTCATGTGTGATGAGAATGTTTGAAGGGCATTAATAATGCAACACTCCCAGGTGCAAAAAAAAAATTGGGGGCTCACTTCCTAGAAATGTACCTACTTTTTAAAATGAAAAAAAAAATGAAATTTTAAGTCGCATAATTTCCTAATAAACAAAACTGAAATTCAGCATAACTTTAAACAAAAAGTTACAGTAGTAGCGAAAAATAACTACGATTATGATTAAGCTTAGATCAAATAAACAGAGGAAACCAAATTAAATACATATACACGAAAACGCCCAAAAGATACAAAGAACCAACAATTCGGTTAGTTTTGACAAATTAAAAAAAACAATATGAACAAAAATATTTTAGGCCTAAGTACACAATAAACAAAAGTGAAGAATAAATGAAATAAAAGTAGATCAACCATGCGTGAAATATAAGATCAAACAATGTCAATTTCAAAAATTTAAACACAAAAATTATATAGTTAAAAATTGTATTTGAAATACTCCAAGTCATACAAAATAATAAAAAAGTACGATATTCTGGTTGGAGGATTCATAAATTACACTAGAAAACTAAACAACACACCACAAAACTAAAAAGGACAACGAACCAAAAATTATTAACTCGTTGTATAACATCTGTTATCTTCAGTGATTTTATTCAAAGGCAAATCTATTTCTAAATTGTGCTCATATTGTAATGCCTGCCTTTGTATATTGTTTTTCTGCAGTGTTTTGCGCGAATGGAGCGAATGTATCCAATAACCATAAGCCGTTCGTCACCTCGGCAGTCGATTTTCTGAGTTACGAAAATGGCGTGTATTGTTCTTCGCCCATTGTGTGCAAAATAATGGATTGCGAAAAAACAATAGGGTGACGCACAGTGTGTGTTAATATGATATAATATGCATAAAGTATCAATTGTAAAACTGTACTAAGATGAAAAGGTGGGGGATCTGATATGCTAGACCAGTAATGGACACCCGATAGGTATGGTTATTGCTAGCCCTGTAAAACATACAAGTAAAATATTCTCATTATTACAATAATGACAAGTAAGGGATATATAGAATTTACATAGGTAAATATACATAACAAAAAAAACATAACACAAAACAGAGGACAAACAACAAAAATAAACAAAATATAGATCTAAGCTAAACAAACACTTAACAGGAATAGGGAAACGGGGAGTTGGTAAAGAAGGTCTGACTTTTCAACATGTCTTGCTGGGTATGTAATAATACTTCATAATGGAGAAGCCGAGATAGAGAGGGCGGTAGAGGTGAAGAAAGTAGGAATCGAGATAGAAATAGGATTGAAGAAAAAAAAAAAAAGAAAGAAAGACTGAATAGTAAACACAATGACTGAATATTAAAAACAATGACAGGAATAAATGCCAGAATAAAGAAATAAAAGTCACAAGTATTAACACAGAGGAACAGGAGACAGTCAAGAGATTAAGCATGTTGTTGCAATGTTCCATAAATTGGAATTTTGATGTAGGTGTTATTTTTTCGTATTTTGAACAAGGATTTTTTTTTTGTTTTTTCTAACAAAAATTTATAAAATTTGAAGTATTTATTTGTTCCACGGTAATTCAAGAAAAGAAAGTTGGGTATTCTAAGTTAATGGCAAATGGCTCTTTGTGTGCCGTCCCAGATTCTGTTTTGGGGTGACAACCCAACCTAATTCTTCTCTGAGGAACCATCTCAATACATCGGGCTTTAGTATTATTTAATATGAATAATATTATACAAAAACATTGGTGCTCCAACATCGCTATATACAGTATATAGCAGTGGTACAGTCTTCTTTTGTGTTTTAAACCCATGTATTACATCCATTGCTATCTAAAGTTAGACAAATATGTGGTACCATGTTTATGTACAGGGTGTCTCAGAAAGAACGTTTACCCTTCCAGAAAACGCGCCATTTTTGAATTACTTAATCATTCTTACCTTGTTTTGCTTTAATTATGAAATATTCTACTCTTTTGTACATATGGTGAAAACAAGAAGAAAAAGGAACAGGTGAAAAAATGAAAAATAACCAAACACTGACGATTTCCCGAAAAATGATGCAAACATACTTTGCCACGGCTACCAATAGCAGAGAAACGTGTACATTCTAATTCTTATGGATTTGGGCACATATAAGTCCTACATTTAATTAATTTGTTCGCATGTAATGCCTAAAAAGCACCTGAAACATTCACTTAATTTGTTCTGCAGAATTAAGTGACCTATATCCCCTCACCCGTCTCCCATCATAATGCAGATATCAATTTGGTTAAAGCGCACTTTCCAAATAATGGCATTGGGGAATAACTCCTACAATGGCATATTCTACTGAACTGTTGGGTGTAAAGGACCATCGTTCATCGTGAATGGGTATAAACGTTTTCCGTCAATGTAGGGTTCCCAGTAAGATGGCAATCAAGGAGAACAGAGAAAAAATTCTGGAGCATGGCAAGACTCCAAAGAAGTCCAAGGAGAGAGATATGATCGTCAACGAACAGGACAATCAGCCGCAAATAATGCTGCGTGCGTAGAGAACCGAACAATAAACTCTAAAACCAGCCAGCAACGGACCTTGAAATTTGAGAGTATTATTGGCCAGGAGGGATATTGGCATCCATGGTTTCCTCTGCTAATGCTAGCCGTGGACAAAGTATGTTTGCATCATTTTTAGGGAAATACTCATTGTTTGGTTATTTTTTCACCGTTTTCTTTCTTGTTTTCACCATATGTTCACAAAACTACATATTTTCATAATATAACGCTAAAACAAGGATAAGAATTGATTAAGTAAGTAAAAATGGCCGTTTCTGGAGGGTAACGTTCTTTCTGAGACACCCTGTATAGCAAAGTTTCTATCAACTCTCGATAGCAGTAGAACCATGTTCTGTTGTGTGCAAGCAACGGTATGGCCTACATTGCTATCTTAAGTAAATGGCTGTGTGGTACTGTTTTGAGAGAGTAGTGGAAAATTATGTTGTGTTTGTGTTCAAAGGAATGGTATCGCCTACATTGCTGTGTATACTGTGTTTATGTATAACTTAATGATGGTCATGAGTGTGACATTGTCTGCATAGCGGAAGGAGGGATTCAGGATTCTTCTTTAATGTCGTCAATAGAAATAATGAAAGGAAGAGGATGAGGGTTGAACCTTGTGGCACCTGCATTAATCAAATTCTTGCTGGATTGCCCTCCCATTTGGATGACTCTGAGGGAAGGGGGGTCTCTGAGGTAGTCCTGCGCAAATTCAGTAACTTATCTGAGAATCATAGGGCAGGACTGCCAGTAGACCAGGATGCCACACTCTGTTGAATGTTACTGATATCGAGAATGTTCGATTCTTCTCCGCTTTGGTCATTGATGGAATAAGAGATGCATTGCAAAACATAGGTCAGGGTCTATCAGATGTAGAATGGCCAGACCTGAAACCGAATTGTCTTTGATGTCAAAGAATATGTTCCAAGATGGTGCCAACATTGTTTTATAGATCAGTTGCTCCATTACATTGGATATTTTTGGTTTTGTAGTTAATAGGTAACCACTTCTTAGAACATGGGATGACTTCAGCTACTTTATTGGTAATGCCATGATGTACTATTTACACCCAGTAGCCATGTGTACTGTGTTTATGTGTAGGAAAACATATGGAAAGCAAAGACTGCTATTACGGTTAGATAGCAGGGGACCTAGTTACAAAGCCGATTGCAAATCGGCTTTGTTCTGTTTTACTAGCGTTCTTTCTTTATGGTCAATGTGCTTATAGCTCAGTAGTGGCTTGACAAATAGTGAACAGGTTTGCACCAAATGAACGCTCAGCAAAACATCCCCTGCATATGACTTTGACCCCAATCTGACCTTTGACTGTCACAGTGTTAAAATATGATCACTTTAATTCGCAAAAAATATCTTCTTTTACAGGATTATTCCGATATTCAAATAAACTTGTTCAGAGGGAACCACCGACCATGCTTTCATTATTAGGGTGTTCAAGAATAAGGCGTCCAAAGGTCAATAAGGGGTCATTTCGGGTATGAAAGCCAAAATATCCATTTAAAGGTACCATGGCCCGTCACTAACTAGCCTCGTCCCCAGAAGCCAGATTTTACGGAAGTGGTCATTATTTTGGTATCCGAAGAGAAAAGAAAAGCTACTATTTTGCTCATTTACCCTGTGAAATCTTAGAGCCAAAGTATGTGTTGGTTTGGAAGTGATGAGCGTAAATGGTGCCACATTTTGGTTTCTCGACCAACCAATATTAAGTTACATAGTATAATACTTTATGGGGCTTCCAAAATTACGTTTTTAGGCTCTCACATCAAAACGGATTAAATATCGGCGTGAAATTTTCACGATGAGTTTGGAGTGAAGGCCAACTTTCAAGATGAAAACTCATATCTTTAAACAGGCAATCCCACTTTAATTGGCCAAAATTATCTTCTTCCACAGGATATGCAATATCAACTAAACCTGTTAGAGGAACCACTGACCCATCCTTCATATAGGGGTGTGCAGGGATAAGGAATCAAAGGTCATTAAGCAGGGGTGCATTTCGTTGTAACTTGCGGGAATCAGGTTGATTCTCGAAGGTTAATTTGCGAGAATCAATTGATTCAGAACTACTTCGGTAAGATTATGAAATAAATATTATAGGATAAAATTTATTCCCATAAAATTTATTGTTTGGCGAACATATCAGTTATTACCACGTATTTTAAATGTGAGAAATCTTAAATACAGAAGGCAGAAGTAAATTTCTTAACAATTGTTTTTAAAAACCATATAATTGGAGCTGGAAATTTTTTAATAGGGCCTAACTGTTTCGAAATGTGACACTACTGAGGCATCGAACGACCACTACAAGTTAAAGACACTGCCGAAGAGAAAAGAGAGACAAACAAAATTCAACTACACGTATGAGTCCCGTTTGGTTCTTTTACTCACAAAAATTAGTGATAAATTAACCAAAATTCCATGTCTTAAGATCTAGAGTACTCAGAGGTTTCATACATGCATCCAGAATAGACTTCCTAAAAAGCAGACTGCAGAAGCGACTTTGGAAGACAAAATCAGTATTATAAGGCTTGGGATCTGATTTCATTTTCTTAATTTTCCATAATCATTAAAAAAAAAAAAAACAGTTGGAAAAAAAATCAAGAATCGGATGCATTTATTTGCACAAAAATGCACAATTCCGAATTCTGCAGCCTTTGCAAGCCTGCCCGAATTCGCAACAGGTGGCGAAAATCTCTATTCATATTTGCTGTCAAAAACACAAAATTACAATGTTGAAGGCACGTTAGAACTCCCCTCAAGTATTGAACGTCTCACCTGCTTGAATAAAAAGGTAGCATTTTTCCTCAGAAATTTCCATAGCGTACAGAAACCGTCGATAGTCTACTTCCGCAGATCACTGTTTACATTGCAGGCTGAAATTAGAGGTAGTAAACACTGAGGCAAAGCATTCCACATACCTAGATATATTACCGTGGAATTGTGGATACAATTTGTTTATTTTGTGTACAAAACTAATGGAAAATAGACAAAGGGTTTTTAACTTAAGAATTTTTATTATTGCATTAATGTTAGTACGTTTTTAGAATTTATTTTGCCGTTTTGAATTTTTTTGCAGTTTTAAAATGAAAAAACTGCATTTTATATGGTACAGGTAAACATAGGCTTTATGCATGGGACTTGTATTGGGATCAGGTTCAAGTCTGTTAATTGATTCGTTAAACAGTACGTGTTGATCGACGATATGTACGTACTTCTGTCATTGTAAAGAGACTTGCCCCATTAATATTTTGTTTGTTGACAATAAATCGAAAAACGATTATCATGAGTTCTTTTGAAGCCAAAAATTCATTTGTTGTGATTCTCTATTTCTGAATAATAGGTAGGCCAACAGCATTATTTTCTGAATGATTCTTTTCTGCTTGACGAATTTTCTTGACGCGATCAACTCGATTCGCGTGTGAACATTCGGGCGCGAATCTTTACGCGAATCTTTACGCGATTCGCGTAGAAAATTGCAAGTCCTGTTAAGGGTTCACTTCCGCACTCAAAAACCAACTATTTAGAATTTCAAAATTTTTATCTCAAATTAAAACATTAGCAGAGGACATAACCTTCAGAATTAGGCATGTCTGTTAGCCATGTGTGCAAGGTATTTTTATTTTGGGGGTCAAGGTCTTTACCAGGTCATTTCCGGTTTTAATAATAATATAATAATAGCAGAGATTTATATAGCGCCTTATGCTACTTGGCCTCTAAGCGCTTCACAAATGGTCGCTGATCACTGTGCCAACCATACCATAAACCATTTAGCTCATTTCACGGGATGCAGCAGATCTGATCAGCGCTTTCCCTTATCACAAACATACATCGAGATAACCATCGCAGCCGGGATCGCTTCCCAAATATCGCATTGGTAAATCGGACAACTAAGCTTTAATTTCTTGTCCAGGGAAAATTACAAGATAGCTTAATCTCACAGGGCTCGAAAGCATGCCTATACGCATGGGTGATCATACACTGGAGTCGAGCCGTTACCTGATTGAGCTATCTTGTCCGCTTGAGCATAACTGTTAGAATTTTTATCTCCAGACTAGCATAGTATGAATTTTTTTTATTGGTCAACTGCAACAGCATTTTTTGCGATGTCCATCAGGTTTTTTTAATACGGGTCAAAGGTCACTAAGGGGGTCAATGGTCAAATTTTGCCAAAAAAATGCTAAAAATGATACTACATTACTATATCTCACCTTAGAAGACAGATAAAGCCTGTTAAAGGAGCTTTCAGACCTTGCACCAAATTTTGCTTGACATGGGGTCAAAGGTCATGGGCAGATTAACATCGGCTGGGTACCAGTGGCCTATGGCCACTTAACCTCTAGTTCTTTTGTATTCAAAGCAATGGTATTACTACATTGCTATCTCAAGTAGATAGCTTTTGGTACTGCAGTTATGTATTCAAACATGTACTATTGCCAAAAGCCTATCTACGTAATAGTAGTGGTACTGTGTTCTGTATGTAATCAAAGCAAGTTATGCAAAAAAAAAGAAAATGAAGAGCTTCCATTGCTATCTACATTAGTGGTACTGTAACAAAACATTGGTATCCAAATTTGCTATCTGTACTAAAGCAAGTCAGAACCTTAGTTCTACTTGTGTTTATGTATACAACACATTGGTATTGCCAAACTACTATCTGCACCAGATAGCAGTGGGAACCAATGTTTATTTGAGTTCAAAGCAATGGGGTTATCGCTTAAATTGCTTCTGCGGTAGATGGCTGTGTGGTACTGTGTATGTATTAAAGCAAGTTATCGCCGACATTGCTATCTGCCATAAATAGTGTATAGGATGTATTATGTTTATATATCCGAAACATTGGTATTGCCAAGATTCCTATCTCAGTAGATAGCAGTAGTACCGTATTTGTTTGTGTTCAAAACAATGCTCTGTACAATAAAAAGTCAGCAGTATGTGCTTTCTGTTAGGATTTTCTAGAAAGAAATAACATTATTATTATTATAAAACCTTGCTATCTACACTAGAGATGATGCAATGGTGTTGTATTCAATTCCTATTCCAAAGTACAAAGTAATCAAACAAATACACAAACATAAGTGTAGTATAGCAAGCGAAACAAACAGCTGCTAAATTGATTTAGTGGTATTATCAAAAGTAGTGTGCAATTTTCTATTGTTATTGTTGAACACACAAGGTTGAAAGTGCCAATAGCGTAAGAACAATGAGACAAAATTTATCTGCCGACAACTATTTTCTTCTCATCCCTGATGAAAAGTATCATATAATATTTTGAATATAATGTTTATATAAATGATAAAAGTACTTTAATTCCGTATAATTTAAAGGTGCAGGAGGAGATTTCAAGCCATCCTATTTTCTGTATATGTATTGGTTTGTCTATAATTAGACAGCTCAAGGATTTCTACCTTTTATTTGCTTACAGAACTAACTTAAAAGCAAACAAAGGTGATTTGTATATACTATATTGGAATCGAAAACATCGGCTGAATGTAATATTTGCTCCTATATGAATTAGAAATTTCACAATTTTTGTACGGCAAAGAAACAGTTTTCAGGTTAAAAATCCTTCCATGTGGGTGATATTTTGAATAGAAAGCTTTACACCAGTGGCAAAATTTGCATTTATCACATTTAAATGATCGCTTAGCTTAAAATCACCCTAAACACTTTTTTTTAAAACATTAAAACTTTAATTTTGATCAGTATGATTTTTTAGTGAATTTAATACATTCCCCATATGAAATTCTCACAAAGAAGGGAAATTGAATAAGCAATTATTATTTTTTTAAATGAAGGTTGGAAAATGCATGAAAATTAATTAATTGTGAAATTACTTCTTAACAGCAGTAATAATCATGGAAAGAAGAAATAATAGATACAAAAGATGAAAAATTTGGAATGTTGAGCGAACAAATGTTCCCAGCCAAATCACGAAATAGCGTGAATTTTGTTTTGATGCAAACTGCTCGCACTTTGTGTAATTAGATGCAAAATAATGACAATTTGTAGTTTAATAGCACTTCCTTTTTAATTGCCGCTTTGTCGCCTATGAGCAAACCAATCGTGCAGTCTATCGTTTCCTTCTTTTATTACACATTCTTAGAAACAAAACCAAAGGTGATCCTTGGGGTCTGGGCTTGGTTTTTTTTATCGTTCTTCATCACAATTGCAAATATTCCCCTCTTGGTTGGGGAGAGCCCATGGATATGTAGGTAAACTTGGGAAAAAAGTCAAAGTACCCAGGCTGAATTATAATGGCTCACTTATTCATGAAGACCACCCAGAATTTTCCTGGTTCAAATTGTTGTAACCACTCATGGTGAGATGAAGTCAATGGCCTGCGGCCTACTAGTGCTGATGTGTATGTAAATGTGATGGTGGGCACATTTCGTACTTGTAAATCCTTTACCAGTGTAAGAATGAGGCCCCCAAATACCTAAACTAAACACATATTTAACTGATGAAACCAATGATGCCCTCCATCTTATTACACTAAAGCAAGATATGGGATCCCCCTATATAGCAAGAGGGGACAGTTGGAATTTTGAGATATTTTTATTCCAAGAAGTAATGTAAGTCGTTTCGGTCAAATAATTTCCTGTGTGATAATTTTCTTTCAAGCTTTGCATTTAAATTATGGTTTCATTGATCTGACCAACAAAATTAAAGAAAAAACAAAACCAAACTGGGGGCATTGAGTTCATTTTACATATAAAAACTCATGAAGTACACATTTTTCCCACCAAAATTATCCACATAGGGAGTCATTCCATGCCAATTCAACAAATCGAGTACATCATCACTCATGGATTTCCTTTCCTTTTTGGTTTGTGTATTGAAAGATATTCATGAGAAACTAAAATCCTGAAAAGTTGAGTTCTGTACCTCTTTTTGTTTTCCGATACAAGCAATTTTAAATTTGAGGGTGGGGGTCACTCAAAAACACTTGTACGGTGTGAAAATTCATATTTCAGAGGGCCATAAGTAAAAGAAAACTACACCCCTTCAGATGCCTTCAAAAAAACTTGGCATTTTGGTAACCTTTGCTGCAGATTGTAAATATGTGAACAGAAAAAAAATGCCACCTTCCCCCAATTTCAAATGGACAGGGGGTCAAAATGGCCCCAAAACAACTCGGATCTACTTTGGGGCCATAAGTCAAAAAGTAAAAGGATAAATAACTTCCAAATTTTAGCTGGTGAAGGCTTATCTTGAACACTACCCTTGTGTACAATCTTATACTGATATCAGCTTTATTGGAAGAGATTATAGCTGCTTGAAAAGCAAAAAGGTCCAAATAACCTGACTTGACCTCCCTAAAAATCAAGTTCAGGACATTTTGCACAAATTCTGCTTGAAATATGTTAAGAAGGGACGGCCCCTGCTGAAGTTGGGTGCAAAGTTTCAACATGGTGGCTAACTGCCATATGTAGGTGTAAACAGGCTTCAAAGAATTTAAACTTTCAACTATATTAGACAAAGTTCCCATTGAAATGGACACAGAATCTGACTTTGCAATCTGGGTATTCAAGTGCAGTTTAGTTTGTAATTCCAAGATGACCTGGAAGGAACTCTAACAATGACCTTGAAATCACTATCATCACCTTATTAGCACCTGCTCTAGTTGCGACCAATTCAGCTTGGTGACTTGTTTGGTAAGGAATTTAAATACTTTATTCTAATGGAATTGAATTAGATAGTAAAAAGTGAACTGTGCAAGTTAATACCCAGTTTGCAAAGTTTAAGGTTTCCTGTGTGTTTCAATGGGGGAATTCTTTCAAAACTGAATAAATGAAGTAGGGCGTTTTGAAGACCATGTTACTCATAGAAGGACACTTAGACCCACAATGAAACTTTGCCAAAATATTAAGCCAAGGACCCCCATCAAAACATATTTCAAGCAGGAATTTGGTGCAGAGTTGACATGGTTTTTAGGGGGGCCAAGTCAAGTTCAAATTGGAATTTTTACTTTTTGTGACAGCTATATGACTCACTAAGAATCTGCTACCTCAATCCGATGTGATGTAACAAATTGCATGGTCTTTAGGCAAGATGCAGAACCTCCCAGAAATATATATTCCCAATAATAAATAGTCATTTCGATCACCCGTTGACGAACACCCTCCCAAAGTGACGTTCATTACCCACAATACTCTTCCTCTTTTCGTCTGCTTTGGGAATTCGACAAGATGGTAACGTTATGATTTAACTCTCTGATTTCTGTCAAATTTTTGGTAGATTAGCTACTTGTGGCCCTGAACCTTGTGGAAATCTGTTAAATGGAATTTATTAAGTCCCTGGATGTAGTTTTGGTCATTTTTCGTTTGCGAAGTGGTATTTTAAGGAATTTATACCTTGACTTTGCGCTGAGTGCTGTGTCGGGTTTTCAAAACACAAACCCGCATACTTCACACCCATAGGACGAATAGCGTGTAGGGCGTGGCACTGCAGCCACGTTCATATCGATGTTCCTATTTCCCACTACTATCTGTTGTGTTTTATATATATTATATATTTTACGGTATATTTGTGATTACAATGCTTGGGCGGATGTAATGTGTAAGCGGGCTGGCACGGTTTTCGTTCTCGTTTCAAATGGCGCACGGTTCGTTCCCCGGTTTGGTACATTTTATAATGTATGCACGATCATTCCTTAACACAATGGCGTACACTTGGGGTTTACTTACCTAGTTTCCTTACTGCTTTCTGGCAGTCCTTATGTCAAAATGAGTATGGCGTGAATTTTAAAAGGAGTTGTAGGATTGTTTGGAAATGCTTTTATATTAAATTTTCTATCTGACTTAGTAAATTGTATTCGGGTATCCCC